>APFE031136737.1:13769-53348 GCA_000404065.3 Pinus taeda | reverse complement strand
CATTATTATTTCCCACATATCAAAGTCCCCATCGAACCTTGGAGGCTCAAATAAAATGCTTTCAAATAGATTGCTTTCTATTTTAATAGAAGAGGGAGACACAACCTTAGGGGATTTGGACACTTTCTTCTTTGACCTTGCCATTCTTAACTATTTTTAAAATCCCTGACTGTGTTTTTAAAATGACTCACTGTTTCTTCAACAACAACTCAAAAACTTGAGAAATACCTGAATCCCTTTGGCTAAAACTTCACACAGCTGGAGAAGCTTTACTGCTGCTGCAACAAGGGTCTTTCCTTCAGCTTCTTTGACACTTCAAAGAGCATGAACCTGCTCTGTCACCATCAAAGAGCCTGGACTAGCTCTGATACCACTGTTGGGCATTTTCTCAATGGGAAAATACCAAAACCACAAAATAAAACACAGAGGCAATGCTCTGTTTCCTTTGCTCCAGGATCTTTTGCTCAAAGGACCCTTTTAAGAAAAATAGCTGAGAACAGAGTATTTCACCACCATAAAATATTTCCATTCATTAAAATAAATTCACAGTTACACATTCATCCTCTTAGCTGGGAGGGATTTACCAAAAACAACATTAAACCAAAACTCTGTTTTCACCTGAGAATTTACAGAGACATATTTATCCTCTTTCACTCAGAGGGATTCACCAAAACATTACAAAAGAAGTTACTCTGCCTCCTATGAAATTTTACACCACTGTGTAAATGAAAACACCTGAGAATTTACAGAGACATATTTATCCTCTTTCACTCAGAGTGATTCACCAAAACATTACAAAAGAAGTTACTCTGCCTCCTATGAAATTTTACACCACTGTGTAAATAATTCATTTACATTCACTGCTGTGTGAAAACAAAACTTACAGGGATTTACACATTTACCTTTTCACCTGTGTGAAACAACTCATGGATTTCAACAAAACAATCCACTGGTTTTCTTCATTTACTTTTCTTCTCCTGCACTGTTGTGCAATCTTTACATTTCTTACATTACCAAGACAACATTTTTACTCTGCTGCATAAAATCCCTATTACATTAGAGACCCAAAAAAAAACATTTATGCACTTCTGTCCCCTGCAATACAAAATTTACCCTCTGTGTTTTTCATTCGCTGCTGCGAATTTTCATTTCATTTTCTTATCTCACCGTGTGAGATTCACACACATTTTTTCTTTCATGTGCCGCGGACCCCCTGTTTCCTTTTTTATGTGCAATTACATAACACCAATATCACAATCCCCGTGCGTTTTGTTTTTACATAACAAAAGGTCAACGCTGTATTAAAAAACATATATTAAAAAAAATAATAAAAATAAACTTACGGCCATACTCCTATTTTAACTCCGCCGTATGAAATATTAAAACCCTACCAAAACATTATGACATTGAATTAATTTAGCGTATGGGTTATGGTCCACGGTGTATTTAATTTCGACAGAGCCGTATGTACTTTGCACAGGTTTAAACAGCAGTGTCCTTTTCAGAAGATCGAACGGCTGAGAGAGAAGCATCATAATCGGATGGATATCGGATTGGGTGAGTTGACAGCAGGTTACCTTCCGATGGAGGCCTGACGCTGATGTCATGCGAGCGTCACTGTTGGACAGTTGTCAGCTCCAAATTGCATCGGAGCTCGTTGCACGGAAACTGCTTTACGCTGAAGGGTGGTGCGATGGCTTACCACCGGTTTCAAATTTGCTGCAGTGGTTTTGAGAGTTGCGTTGACTGGTGACCGCGCCTTAACTCCTGGCCTCCTGCGCACAGGGGAAATTATAATTTCCAACATGCATTGGAGTCGCTGGCGACTTATCCACCACGAAATCAATAACGTAATTTGGTCCGCACCATATCGCCCTTTCCTCTGCTTGTCGGAATGGAATCCACTGAACTGATTCGTTGTCAAATGCAAAAGGCAGCGTTAAAGCTCCAGCTGTTCAGAATGCTTCGACTCTCAATAATGAGTCTTCAGAAAAGTCGACTTCGCTTTTTTTACTGGCGTCCGGTACTTACGGTTGTTTTTGTTTTACCATCTCTTCGAGACTCCTTTAAACTCACCACTGTAACTTTAAAAACTTACGTGGACCTAAACAGAACCATTATAATCCGTACAAACTTCTAAATTTGGAAAAAAATATATATTAATAAAATGATCTATATACGCACGATTTGATAAGTAGTGGTCTCACCAAGTGAAGGAATTGTCTCGACTGTCAAAAGTGGAGAAATTTTAAATTTTAAAAATTAAAATTCCGTAGATTTACGCTTATTAGGTGTAATTCCGTTATGATTTATACAATTCCATTGAGCTCGGAAGAAAAGTTAGAGAAGCAGATCGATTTATATAAATTGGCCCTTCCTATTTTGGAAAAATTATTACATATATAAATTTATAACCAAAAAAACTGAATAAATTTATAACCAAAAAAAACGTTATTAAAAAATTTAGGTGTTGCTGGACTTCCTAAACTCGTTTTAAACTCCAGCCAAAACCACTTAAAATTTTATCGGAATAACATAAAGACACAAACAACTGGTTAAACTATTGCGAGATAAACAAAAAAATATGGGAGATAGGATCTCGATGGGAATGAAAATGTAAGTGGGTGACGCACAACCTCTCTCATGTATATGCAGAACCCACCGACATGGAACCTTTCCAGGTTGAATCTTTGTGCGTAACGCACATTTCGTAGAATTTGATTCAACGATTTTGAAGGAGAAATACCAAGAATCACTCCTCCAACGTGTAAATCCACGTGCAAACGCATCACCCTACACAAATAACTGATTAAACTATTGCGGGATCAACAAAAATATAAGAGATAGGATCTCGATAGGAATGAAGTTGTAAGTGAGTGACGCACAACCTCTCTCATGTATATGCAGAACCCATCGACATGGAACCTTTCCAGGTTGAATCTTTGTGCGTAACGCACATTTCGTAGAATTTGATTCAACGATTTTGAAGGAGAAATACCAAGAATCACTCCTCCAACGTGTAAATCCACGTGCAAATGCATCACCCTATCTAATGACTATATAGATTCAAGCTACACAATATCTAATGACTATACATGCACAATTAAAAAGGGAAAAGGACTAGAGTAAGGTTAGGGTAAGATTTTATTAACATTTATAGGATACGAAGTATATAGATTCAAGCTACATAATATCTAATGACTATACATGCACAATTAAAAAGGGAAAAGGACCAGAGTAAGGTTAGGGTAAGATTTTCATTAACATCTATAGGATAAAGTATATAGATTCAAGCTACACAATATCTAATGACTATACATGCACAACTAAAAAGGGAAAAGGACGAGAGTAAGGTTAGGTTAAGATTTTCATCTGACTTTGGGGCTGATTTAAAAGTTGCCACCATTTTAAAAATTTGGAAAAAGGGAAAAAATATTGAGTTTAATAAGAATAATAAAGTTACGGTTAAGGATATGTAAAATGGATAAAAATCATTTATTAATAACAGTATGGCCTTGAGTGATGCTAATTAGCTAACCTTGTGAAACCTATAATCAGGCTCTCCTCGAGTAATGAGTGGTGGTCTGCAGAGAAAAGGTATATGCAACAACCTCCATTTCAAGTCATCCATTACTTTTTTTTTAATGAGGCAACAACCTCCTACAACAACCCCAGATGTATTACTTTTTTTTATGAGGCAACAACCTCCTACAACAACCCCAAAATTTATGAATAAATTTTGGTGAGCATTTCTCTAACGTGCCAAAGGCCTCTTGAAAAGTTTTAACATGTTTAATTTTGAACACTTCATGACATTTTATAATCTTACTTTTTTTTTCTTTAAACTTGTAAAAATCAAATTTTAACCCTTTTTATAAGTAAATTTTTGTGAACACTTCTCTAACGTGACGAAGGCCTCTTAAAGGCTCTAACATATTTAAATGTGGAACACCACGCACCGCAAGATGGAGGCCTCCACAAAAAGCCCATTCAGTTCACATAAATTTAAAAAAAAGGGTCAAATGTTGAAACCAGATAAACATGTGAATTTTCTTTTAATAAAACGACATGTTCTACTTGGAAAAACAGCTTTTAGGAAAAAATGTTCCAAACCAAATTGCATTTTTGTGGCTCCCCACCTTCTAAATTACTATAGCAGAAAATATACGAGCATGCCCCACAGTTGGACCCAGTTATTCGTGCAATAATCCTCGAAACTGAGGCCATTCATTCGTGAAATAATACTATAAACTGAGCGCATTCATTCGTGCAATACAAGGAAATAAAAAATGAAAAAGCCATCCACTGCACATAAATTCAAAAAATTCAAAATGTTAAAACCATGCAATTGGAGCCCATTTCACTACACAGTTGACAAAAAAATAGTTGCAATATTTATCAAGAAGCCCAATACTACTGAAGGAGTTGCTCCAAGATCTTTACAAAATTATTCAACTAGAACAAACCATTGGCCTTAAAGTTTCAAAGTCAGTACAGTATTAGAAGTTCATGAATCCAAACAAGAAAAAGTCTTACCACTAATAGTTTCTATACAAATTCTCAACTAATTCTCGACTACAATAAAAGCAAACACCATGGCACAGAAATATATATACTGTTTTTGCACCAATTCCATAGAATCATTCAAAGGCCCACTGATTCTCACGCCTGACCTCCTCCTCCTCCTCTTCAGGAGTAAAATCATTCTTTGTGTTGAAAGTTTTACGTATTTCTTCTAGCGTTTTCCCTTTTATCATTTCGGCAAAAGTCTGACATGTAAGATCTAGCAGATTTTCTATGTTTAGGTATTTAGCAGCCTGCAAAAACCCGAAAAGCTTAATAATCGAAAATTTCCGTAAAATATACAAGTGTGTCTATAGCCTGGACAGGCATATACATGTGCTGAACATTACTAAACAAAGCGACGAAGATATTGCAGAACAATTACATGGAATGAGGGTACACAGAGATAATTGAAGGATCTCCATAAGATTTCTAGCATTTAAAAAGGAACAGAAATTAAAAAAACAACTAGTTGTTGGAACATTGATTTATTGGAGAAGCCATCGGTAACTGTCCTCAGAGGTTCCAAACAATTTGGTTAGGGTAATTCAGGTAGATTAGGCCGCTTAAAACAACAAATAAGAAAAACGTTAGTTTGGTTCAAAGAATACCAAACCATCAAATTCCTAATTAAATAAGGGTTTCTGACAGAATACCAGGAGAAGGTCCAACAAAGTGTCCTGATCGACTTTAATGAAATCTTCATCCCAAATCTTGATGTCTTCCTCGGAAATGGCCGATTTCTCATGTGCGGGGTTCTGAGCATCGACATGGTACTTGCAGTATGCGATGACCTTCGAGAGTATCTCACTAGAAACGTTTGGCAGCGGAATAGCGTTGGCGGTGCCAGTGTCCTCGATCATGTACTTGATGGTCTGAGATTCAAATGCCACAGCCTCAGTGATATCGAACAATTCGCCATCTGAGCTCTTCAAACTCACCTTGCTTTCCGAGGCCATGGCTCCCCAACCAAAAAGATGATCCCAATAAAAGATAATCAGAGTAAAAAGAAAGGACTGAATTTCTGTGTGTATAAGCGAAGAGGACTCGATAGAACTTTTTCTCGATGAATATGAGATGAGCGATATGTGGTAAAGGCAATAAGTCCATATATTTATAGCTTGATTGATTACCCAAATCACTATTGCATGGGGTTTTACCTGCTTTTTTTTAATTATTTTTTCTTAACTCTAGCTAACAAAACCCAAATCTAGAGATTTTAGGGTTTTTCTATTTTATTGTTTTTTGGTTGATTACCCAAATGACCATGGCATGGGTTTTTAGCTGCCTTTTTTTAATTATTTTTTCTTAACTCTAGTTAACAAAACCCAAACCTAGAGATTTTAGGGTTTTCTTATTTTATTGCTTTTTGATTGATTATCCAAATGACCATGGCATGGGCTTTTAGCTGCATTTTTTTAATTATTTTTTCTTAACTCTAGTTAACAAAACCCAAACCTAGAGATTTTAGGGTTTTCTTATTTTATTGCTTTTTGATTGATTACCCAAATGACCATGGCATGCGCTTTTAGCTGCCTTTTTTTAATTATTTTTTCTTAACTCTAATTAACAAAACCCAAACCTAGAGATTTTAGGGTTTTCTTATTTTATTGCTTTTTACCGGATAATTGTTTTGATCGGTTCTCCGCCTATTTTAACCTCCAATTAGTTCACTATTCCCTTAGGATGGGCTAGATTGCCTTAGAAATTATCTCTTTAAAAACCTAAAAATAGTTAGCATGGGTTACTTAGCTTAAATATAGTTTAACTAAAAAAAAAATTAACAAGGACAAAAAATCATCATAAAAATAAAAAATAATAAAATATTATACTATTGAATATCATCCTAAAAAATAAGAAATATAATTAAGCAATATTATTTATTTATTTTTATTTATTTGCCATTTGTTCCCTTTAAAATAAAAATAAAAAATATATTGTAAACAAAAAAATAATGTCGACTATAATAAGAAAAATAAGTAAAAAAAATATGTTTTCAAAAATATTTAAATAAACTGATTGAATATCTATGTTAACTAATATATGTTAACTAATAGATTAACTAATTTATGTTGATAAAATTGTTAAAAGAAAATATTTTTATGTTTTATATAAAAAGAATAATCTATGTGGGTTATCAATAAAATATTTTAATATCAATTAATATTGACATATACTTAAAAATACATTATTAATAATAAAAAATTATTTTAATTTGAATGTACATCTTATGTACATTGAAATTAAAAATTAGTAACTCTTTGCATTAACATAACATAACATAACATAACATGTTGTGTTAATGCAAAGAGTTACTAATTTTATTAATAACTACTCTGGTAATGTAGTTTAATTTAAATGGCTAGTAAAGATCAAGAACCATTCAGTAGAATAAATAAGTTATAAGTAGTTAAAAATATAATTTACGTTAAAAAAACATATAGCGAAATATTTAACATTGTTAATATTAAAATATATATATATAAAAACATTAATTAACATTAAAAATATATATTAAAATATTTTTATTTGCGAAGAGATTTTGTTACATTACTATGGATAAATGTCAGTGTATTAATACAACATATTTATAATTTTTTTATATGGTATTTGTTCATATGACTTTTAAAAGGTGCATAATTTTGCAAATAAATTTCAAACATTAATTTTTAATACTATTAAAAATATTTTATGAAGATTAAATCTTACCTCTTATCTAATATTAATATTATAAAAAATTAATGATAATTATTATCATTGATGCTAAATTATATATATATGGGTCTAATTTTTAAGAGCATATGTTTCCTCTTAAAAAGTCATATGTTCAAAAATAGATGGATAGAGTATGTATGTCTTCCTAGACTTAGCAATCAGATAACTGCACAGAAGCGAGTCCCATGTTCCACAAATAAAAAGATCACACTAGTTTAGTATCTACCTTGACTTTGACTTTTAATATATTATATTACAATGACAATTAATTAATTAATTTTATAACCATTTTAACTAATATGGTTAAAAAGTCTTCCCCACGGAATTCATTCAAACAACCAGTGTAAGACAAGCTAAACCTAAAAACTCTAATACGGGTTCGACTTCGACTGATCTTTGCTGCTCTACTTTTCTTTGCTTATAAATTTATAGTCCACTTCTTCTGCCAAAATAGGGAAATGCCATTTATATAACTTGGCCTGCTAGGCCTATTTATAACTCGACTTAGCTATTTTCTTGCAATGTATATATCGCTATTTTCTTGCAGTATTATAACTCGAGTTAGCTATTTTCTTGCAATGTATATATTACGAACTCGACCTACTTGTATATGCATTGGCGTCGCTGGCGACTTATCCAGCACGAAATCAATAACGTAATTTGCTTCGAACCATATCGCCCTTTCGTCTGCATTCCATTCCATTGAACTGATGCGCTGTCAAATGCAAAAGGCAGCGTTAAAGCTCCAGCTGTTCAGAATGCTTCGACTCTCAATGAGTCTTCAGAAAAGTCGACTTCGCTTTTTTTTACCCGCGTCCGGTACTTACGGTTGCTTTTGTTTTACCATCTCTTCGAGACTCGTTTAAACTCACCACTGTAACTTTAAAAATTTACGTGGACCTAAACAAAACCATTATAATCCGTATAAACTTCTAAATTTTGAAAAAAAATATTAATAAAATTATTTATATATACGATTTGATAAAGGAGTCGTCTAACCAGGGGGAGGAATTGTCTGGATGGCCAAAAGTGGCTGGAATCAGGGCAAAAATATTTCAAAAAATCTTGTAGAAGCAGTATTTGAATCGTGTTTTTGATAGTGGAAATGGATTCAGCACCATCAAAAACGTCTAGGACAACTAAAATTTTGAAGTTTAACAACTATAACTTGGATTTACAAAAATTCTTGCCAGATTTTCTCCAAATATGACCGGATTTGCATAACTTTCTGGGCAACTCATCTGGCTCATTCAACTATAACTTTCTGGGCAACTCCTCTGCCTCATTCAACTATGCATTTAATAAATTATATATTTTTTCTATCATGAACATTTATAAAAAAAAATTAGAAAAATAAAAATTAATAAAATTAACGAAAAATATGAAATACATTATATAGTAATTTAGATTTTAGTTGAATGACTATGGAAAAAAAAATGCAGGATATAACTCAACTAATATTTTAGAAAAGCCGACTTTGCCTTTTTATACACCTTCCTTGCCTTTTTGTTTATAGTAATAACTTACTTTGGGTAGCATTGGCTTTTTTTAACCACACTAGAGCATAAATTCACCATTTTACTTCTAAAAGTTATGGTGGACTTGTTGATTAAGATTTTGCTTCGGACAATTCAAGTGTCAACGTAAGAGAGGACAAATGAATTTTCAATAAATGTAACTAATTTGTGAAAATCTATTATAATTTCAAAGTATGAATTTTAGGGAAACCATTGTGAGTAAGACTTTAAAAGAAAGGATTTAAGCTAAAAGGTAAGTACCCTCTTATATGTTTCAAATGTGGAAAAATAGGTCATTATGTTGCAAAATGTCCTCATAAACATGACAGTGATGATGAAGGAAATTCTAAAAGAATGGTATACAAAAAGAAAGGGATCAATAAGAAGAACTTCTTCCCTAAGCAAGATGAGTCTGATGAGGATGAATTTGTAGTCATCAAAAAGAAATTAGATGAGGAAAGTGACCATGCTGAAAGCCAAGAAACATTATTCATGGCATTCAAAAATGATGATTTCTTAGGGCTAGAAGGAAATATAGATGAACTGTTAATAAGTGTCATTGAATAAAATGAGAAATTACGGAATAAAATCATTTCTCTCAAGGTAGAAAACGAGGAAACAAGAAGAAGAGAAGAGCCCTTGGAAACAAAGCTAAAGGGAAAAGAAGAAACTTGCGAAGAACATGAAGCCGAAATAGTATCTCTGAGGAAGAAATTGGAGCAAGTTAAAAAGGGTTAGAAAAGCTCTCAAATACTTGAGACTATCCTAAAAAGTCAAAAACCTCAACATGACAAATCTGGAATAGGCTTTAAAGGAGAATCATCAAGCACTAAGAATAGTGCGAAAAGCTATGTCGATGCACTTTCCAGCAATCCAAAATAAGAAAAAGTAAGTCATCAAAGGCGCATCCCAGATCCAAAGAATGAAGAGAGAATAACTCCAAAGAAGAATGTGGCTTCGAATCATGGAAACTACAACAAATACAAACCATTATTCCATCAAAGGCCCATCTCAAATCCAAATAATGAAGCGGGAGTAATTCCAAGGAAGGAAATTGACTCAAACCATGGCTACTACAACAGGTACGAAAATATCTTTCTTGGACATTGTTTTCATTGTAAAAACTTTGGTCATTAAGCCAGACATTGCATGGATCGCAAGAGTGAAACACCAAAGCTAAAGGATCAAATAATCAAACCATATGGCCCTGAAAGGCAAGGACAAATCAAAACCTTTAATTTGTTTGATCCCTTGACCAAATTTGATCTGATTTGCTCACTATGCTACAATAATGGACACTATGAACAAAATATCCCACTCAAAAGAGGAAAAGCAAGTAGTGAGAATCCCAACATGGATAAATGTGGTCGGGCTCTATATGCTCAAAATAATGAAAATCATTGGTTTGTGGATAGTGGGTGCTCCAGACACATGACAAGGGACAAAAGGAAGTTTGTCTCATTGAGCAAAAAGGAAGGAAATGTATCCTTTGGAAGTGGATCTGCCAAAATTGCAGGAAAAGGAATTGTTACTCTTATCAATGGAAAAGGAAAAGCTCAAGATGCTCTGCTAGTAGACGGGCTCAAACACAACCTCCTGAGTGTCAGCCAAATCTGTGATCAAGGACATAATGTTGTCTTTAGCACCAAAGACTATGAAATAAGGAACTCTTCCTCAGGTGAACTTGTGGTGAAAGGGATTAGAACACCAGACAACATTTACATTCTGAACAAGATTCAAGAAAATAAATTCTAACTGAGTCAGACAGATGAAAGTTGGTTGTGGCACAAGTGACTTGGACATACAAGCTTTGAAAATCTGATCAATATCAACAAGATTAAAGTTGTACGAGACATCCCAATGCTATTCAAACCAAATCAAGGAGTATGTGGTCCATGTCAACATGGAAAGCAAACCAAAACCAGCCACAAGACCAAGGATTTCTCTACATCAAAGCCCTTGGAGATCATCCATGTTGATTTATGTGGACCAACTAGAAATCAAGCACTCCAAGGAGAAAGGTACTTTGTTTTATTTTTTGACGACTATACTAGAATGATGTGGATATATTTTATAAAATAGAAATCTGAAACATTTGAGTGTTTTAAGAATCTACAATCTCTTGTAGAAAATGAAAAGGACTCAAAAATTAAGTACCTCATAACAGATAGAGAGGAAGAATTCACATCAAAAGAATTCAATGAGTTCTGTAATATACATGGAATTAAAAGAGAATTCTCTGCTGCTAGAACACCCCAACAAATGGGGTAGTTGAAAGAAGAAATTGAACAGTTCAAGAAATGGCAAGAACAATGTTATTAACAACAAACTTGCAGCCAAAATTCTGGAGAGAAGCAGTCGAGACAGTTGTCTATATCTTGAATCGAACTCAATTAAGACCAAATTGTGAAAAAACTCCTTATGAATTATGGAAAGGAAGACCTACTTCAGTAAAGTACTTCAAGATCTTTGGAAGCAAGTGCTTCATAAAAATCAATGATGGCTCACCATGAAAGTTTGATTCTCTGGTTGATGAAGGGATATTCCTTGGATACTCTACACGAAGCAAAGCCTACAAGTGCTACAATTTTCGACTGAGGAAAATCATGGAAAGCATTGATGTAAATATTGATGAAGATCTTCTAGAAAAAGAAATTGAAGAACATGAAGATGATCCTCTCATTGAAGAAGAAGAACTTGAAGAAGAAGAAATAGATCAGGAAGAAGAAGAAGAGGAAAAATAATGTTAATTTTAGGTATGTTCTATGCTAGAGCAATTTATTTAAATTTACACAGTTTAGCAATCACATCAGCATTAAAGTAAACTGCAGATAGAACATAAGTATAAATCGCAGAAGACAAGTCAAGACAAGAGGACATGGGATGTGACGCTAGCTAGGGACAAACCGCACAATGTGGGGAAACCCTTGATCAATTCTTCTTTTATGTTCTTCAAGGTTCAACAGAGAAAGTGAGAGAGATAGTAAATTTACAATAGAAGTCAATACTTTGACTTTTGATATCAGCATGAGATCAGTTGAAGACATATTGCTTCAACTGATTCTCTAAGGTGACTCCTTCACCTATCATAGAGTTGCCTCTCGATCATTTGCTGCACCACGCCATGTAGCACCTTGTTGTACCATCATAGTGTGTTGAACCTTGATGATTGAGTTGCTCCTGCTCTCATCATCATGTTGCCCTTGCTAATGTGCCCATCATGCCGTTGTTATAACTTCTTGTTGCTCATCATGCTGCAACACTATCCTTCTATTGCTTCATTATACAGCCATATGTGTATCAGCCTTAGCTGCTTGCTATGGCTTGCAACCTAGCAAAGCAACTAGGCTATAGTTTTGGAATCCTCCACGTAGTCTCAAACTACACAATCATGTTGTCATCTACAGTAATCAGAATTCATACATTGTCCTTTTTGACCTCTTTATAACGTGAATATATATAACATACATATGCCGAGACTGAGATCGTGCCTCTAGGATTATTGTGATATCTACAGTGAGGATATACATATACCTTGACTGTTGTGAGATAGATCCATCGGGATTTTTCTCACCAGAATTGTCGTTATATGAAGTTTATAATGTTTCATCCATCTGAGATAGGTATATCATTAAATGCTAAGACTTACTGCTCCTTTTGAGACTTTGATTTTACTTTAATACTACCCCTGAACCTTATCATGGATATCTTGTGTCCATCCGAAATTTGTAGTACGCCTTCTAGCAGTGTCGATATCTGCTCTCATACTCATCTGAAGTTCCTTCTGCATTCTCCAACCAAGATCTAGCTTGATTGTACCAAAAACCCACAAGGTGTAGTCAAGACCTTCACCGAAAATGCATGCGGCTTCCTCATGACTTGACTATAGTTTCGTTACTCTTACTTCGGCTCCATTATCATAATTGTGGCTCTCAGCATTCCTCACTATGGCTACAGTAGCTTTTAAGGTGTTACCATATCTGCGTATAATGTATCACTGTCTCCATGAACAACGTATAAAGGCCTCTTTATTGACTGTGTTTTGCTGCAGCAAACTGCGGCTCATCTTCCACCTTTGACTGCGGCTTAGGGTAGCAGATTAGAGCATCACGTTATGTATTCATGAACTACGTGTAATCCATGTACAGCGTATAGCGTATAAGGTCTCCAAAAAACTGCGTTGAATTAGGGCATCATCAAACTAGGCCATCGTATGCTTTTTGTGTCTCTCCTTCTCCAAAAACCCAAGACGTGGAGAGGAGATCACCTCAAGAATGTGTTCAAATGACTTCAATTCCTTGCCAATTTATACTAAAGCGTAGATGATGAATAGGCATGTCTATTGGGCTTCTGAGCCGACTCAAGTTGCTGGTCGGCTTGATAATAATTCCATAACCAAAATAACTTCATATCTCCATAAATACTTATCGGAATCGGATGATCTTGAGATCAATCCTAAACCTCTCGATGAGAGGGATCCAATAAAAATATCAGCTGCCATAAATAAGCTGACCCACATGGAGTTTGGCCCTAGTTGCCAATTTTAACAAAGAACCACCTCATACCCCTTCAAAGATGAAGTTTCTCCAAAAATATCATCCAGAAGAGCAGATTATTGGCAATAGAGATGAAGGGATTCAAACCCGAAGAAGGATGATAATTACACCAAAGAGAAACATTATTTCTCTTTTATACATGATAGAACCAGAAACATTTTCACAAGCAAGGATCCTCATTGGATAAAAGCCATGGAAGAAGAAATGTCCCAAATTGAGAAGAACGAGACATGGGAGTTGGTACCTTATCCAAAGGACAAAAAAATTATAGGAACCAAGTGGGTATTCAAAAACAAAATGAATGAAGATGGACAATTCATCAAAAACAAGGCAAGGCTTGTTTGTAAAGGCTATTCACGAATTGAAGGAATTGACTTTGAAGAAACATTTGCACCAGTAGCTCGTGTGGAAGCTATCAAGATGTTATTGGCATTTGCTTGCTCAAAAGGATTCAAAATATATCAAATGGATGTAAAATAAGCATTTCTGAATGGGGAACTCAAGGAAGAAGTCTACATGGAGCAACTAGAAGGGGTTGGTCTAACAGAAGGAAAAGACTTAGTGTGTAAGTTGAAAAAGGCATTATATGGGTTGAAACAAGCTCCTAGAGCATGGTATGCAAGACTAGATCACTATCTACAACAACAAGGCTTCCAAAAGGGAGTGGCGGGAAGTAATCTCTATATAAAGACGGATGAAGGTAAGTTACTAGTCACACTTGTTTATGTTGATGATCTGATTTTTGCTAGCAATAATGATGAGATGAGCCATGAACTTTCTCAAAACATTTCAAAAGAGTTCGAGATGTCAATGATAAGAGAGTTATCTCACTTCCTTGGACTACAAGTATCTTAAACCATAGCAAGATGGTTTATATATCAAGCCAAATACCTTAAAGACATGCTTAAAAGATATGGAATGGAAGACTGTGCACCCATGAGCACACCTATGACCACAAATTGAAATTGAGCAAAAATGATGACTCCCCTCCAGTAGATGTAACTCATTACAGGTTAATAATTGGAGCCCTTCTGTACTTAACTATTGCAAGACCCGACATAATGCAGGCAATAGGAATGGTGGGAAGATTTCAATCTGCTCCTAAACAATCCCATTTGTTAGCTGTAAAAATAATTCTCAGATATCCGAAAGGAACTCCCGATTTCAGTCTTTGGTACCCTAAGAGCTCAACACTGACTGTAACTGCATACACTGATGTTGATTGGGCCAGAAGTGTAGATGATCGGAAAAGTACCAGTGGAAATCCATTCTTCCTAGGAGACTATTTAGTATCTTGGCTTAGCAACAGACATCCACATCATTATCCACAGTCGAAGCTGAGTATATAGTTGCAGTATACTGTTGTACTCAAATACTATGGATGAAGGAAGCTCTAAAAGATGTCAACATAGGTACAGATCAACCAATTACCATCTATTGTGATAACACAAGTGCTATCAGTCTCAGCAAAAATCCAGTGATGCACTCAAATACCAACATATACCAATCAAGTATCATTTCCTTCGTGAACAAGTAGCTGAACAAAACATCATCTTGGAATATGTCAATACTAAGGAGCAGATAGCTGATATTTTCACAAAACCTCTTCCTTGGGAAGCATTTGAACATCCTCTTCAAAAGATGGGGGTTATCTCTTTAGCATCACTCAAGTTCATTCATAAAGATGTTGCAAGTGATCCGGATTTAAACAGGAATGCAACAAATTACAGAGATAACCATATACACAAAGATGCAGCGGAAATAATACTTCATTTCATTAATGGGAAATACTGAAACATGCTTACAATCAGAAATGGAAATAAACTAGCTAGGGCGATGGTAGCTTATCTCTGAGAAGAGATGTGATGGCTACATGCCTCTGAACTGTGTTACAATGAGGCTCGAAGGCCTATTTATTGTTGAGAAACAATGAAAAACCCTTAACATTCCAAAACCTAACCCTAGGAGATGAAACGCCAAACTGTGGGCCCCGTTTGGGGGTAAGTT
The DNA here is from genome assembly GCA_000404065.3 of Pinus taeda. Lineage (NCBI taxonomy): Eukaryota > Viridiplantae > Streptophyta > Pinopsida > Pinales > Pinaceae > Pinus > Pinus taeda. Next base: position 37,990 of record APFE031136737.1, on the reverse strand, counting down.
GGTACACCAACTTCCCGGGGTCGTAACTTTAGCATATGATCTCCGTTTGACGCGTACAATAGCTCATTAGAAAGATCTATTTGAGTATTGTTGGAACGGGAAACATCGGTCCATTCCATGGACCCATGTTACGCCCGGATTCCCTAAAAAACGTCGTTTAGGGCCTCAAAACGGCTCCGGAAGTTCAGGACCCGAAAAACTGCTAAAAATAGTAAGTTGTGCTACAATTAAGGAAACTGAAAATGCTGAGAAAGACAATGGTGGGGGTCCAGGTGGACTTGGCAGGTGGCCACCAATATCCACCTGGATCACAAGTGTACAATTCTCAATCGTTCGATATGGAGTTGGCGTCGAGCACGTGAGAAACAACCAAGTCAAAGGGCATTAATGATTCCCTTTGCTTGATCTAAGACACCAAACAAAGATGAAAGTTGAAACCAAGGTACACCATCCTCTAGACCACTCTTCTGGAATAAATGTGCTAAAGTCGACAGAAGAGGGCCCGCCAAAGTTAAGGGAATAAGGAATCCTTAACAAAGGCACGAGGTATCATAGTAGAGTGACTAATGGATTGACACCATGGATGATGGAGGAAAACAAGATAAGTGGTGGCTTGATGACTTCCTTTGTCATAGCATGATATGTGTGGTTGGCTTGGTAGAGACTGACTCGATTCTGGAGGGGATGATCAATGACTTAAACGGGGGTTTAGAAAAGATGAAGCAGTATAGATGGAGGGAAAATATGAATATAATGAGATGGATGCGACAAAAATATGTACGAAATATTGTAACTGGACTCAAGGGGACTCATAGCAGACTCCATAAATATAAAGGTGACTCATTGTAGATGCTCTGAACAAGCGTGACTCAATGATGCTGCCACAAGGGGGAGGCCTAGAGGGGACCTTAAAAACATAAGTAAATGATGGTTACTCATGAAAAAAAATTTCATGTGAGTCAACCAATGCAAAGGTAAAGTGGTACAAGAGTACAGGTGGTTCAAATGAGGAAATTCGATTTTAAGAGGAGGCAAAGTGAGACCTCATGGAAAAAATGGCTTCCTGGTGATGTTTCAAATTACCAAAAACAAAGGGAGACCCATTATAAAATTTAGTGAGAGCTTTCCAACGGTGTTGATGATTCATCAAGCAGAGCTATAGTTTGGTCGCAATATGTGATGAAAAAACTAGGGTTTTCTTGTAAAATGCTTTTTTCTCGCAAATCCAATTCATTTGCATAGTGAGCTATGGAGAATTTGGAGAGGAGGAGAAGGCCCTAAATCTTGTGGAGATCATAGTGGAATATCACTATTAGAATCAAGATCTGCAAGTTGGATTTAGGTGGCCTAACCTTACTCATCATTTTTGGTGGAATAGACTTTCAGATTGTGGGGGACCCTTTCTCATCCTCACAGCCAAAACACACTTTTGGGGGGCAGTTTTGCATTTTGGAACATAGGAATTGTGCCCATAAGTGCATCCAATGTAGTTTTGAGGGAAAAAAATGCATTCTGTGCTAAGAGGAAAAGCAAGATTGGTGGTCTGTGGTGAGCATAAACTAAGTAGTAGACATGCATGCCTTTGACTCTGAGTTCAAAAACATAATGGTATTTTGTAAGTATGGTAGAGCTAATAGTTTCATAGTGAGAACAAGATTTGGAACCACCCCACACTAATATTTAGGGGAATCAAGAAGTGAGAGATATTTTGGCACGATATGGCATGCTAAATTTCTTAGAGAACCCTATGACAAGGGTTGGTGAGCCCTTGCTGTCGAGGATTATGAGTTACTAAGACCCAAATCAGGAGGCCTTTGTAGTACAAGGGCACAAGGTCGAGATCATGATTCAAGACATATATTTTATGACAAGATTCCCCCCCTTGGGGATGGTAGGGGAGATACATATAGTGCTGCCTCATGGGAGGCATACAGGTGAGTTGGTTGATTGCCAGTGTGTACAGGGATTTGTGCAAAGGGCATGACCATTCAGATTAATGACCTAGAGAGGCTTGAGACATGAGCTACAACTGCAATAGTGTTGTGGATCTTGGGTAGTCATCCCTTCCACCATATCATTGAGGGGCAGATGATGCTGGTGTAGAGTGTGTTGGTAGGGACCTACTATGGGTGGGCCCAAATGATGTTGTTGCAATTGAAATGATAGTTGGTACTATGCAGATGGAGGACCAATGGTAACTATTCATTTGGGACAATGTTATGCTCACTCTTTTTTGAGAAGATCCCCACTATTCATCCTCATGTACAAATCTATGATGGGGGCCCACACGAGCCCATGATGCGTCGACGGGGGCAGCTATTGTGACGAGGTGGAGGGGGAGTCAAACAAGTGTTCTGACCTGGTTTTTTTTCTCATTGGGACTAGATTCCATTGTACATAGATGACTACCCATACAATGACATGAACTATCAAGGGGACCTTGACTTACCAATTTCATCGTTACGAGCATGGGGTCTAGATGGTAAGAAAAAGTTGTTATATATTTGATGCATTGATAATTTAAGAAATATGTGTATGTGGTACTGATTTCTAAACTTTGTGGTATGCAGATATAGTACCAGTGAGGCCGAAAGGATGCACAAGATGAGCTGCAACACCTGGGGCTATAGATCAGGGCGGGGCCACATCACAACAGAGATCAAGTGGTGATGCTCCACTGGAGGATCTTCGACATAGATTCGAAATGTTACTGACTGGAGTGACAGAGTGAAGGTGGCACGAACTGTAATATCGGTGTACAAATGAGTGCACTAGTCTTCCCTCAGAGTGGCAAGCAATCACGCGACACATTGCTATGGCTGGTCACATCGTACGAGGCCTACGGGTTGGTGGGATGGAGCCATTGGCTAGGGAGCCTCCAAATGATAGTTATTAAGCATAGGGACATATGGGTCCCCATTTTGGTTTTTTGATAACATGGGAATGGGCATGTATGATGTATTTAGAGTAGTGGACTCAAAACATTATATTATGATACATATTTATGGTTATGCATCTTTTTGTGACGATTGTGGTTCACTGTTTTTTTATGGATGTCTTCTTGTATATGCATGTGATAAATTGCAATCTAGAATGTTATTTTCAATGGTATCTAGATAGTAATTTTGGGCTCTAGGAACATGACTGAATGTAATGTATTCAAATTCAAGCACCAAAATATTAAATCGTAGATATTTTCCAAATAGGACAGGATTATGCATATGACAAACATCGTTCAATTGCATGACAAGTAGCTAGGAATCAAGACAAACATGAAGGTGAAGGATGTGATGATCAGGGGAATCGACTAATAAACCTGTCAAAACATCATATTTGGCCTAGTTATTGGTGGAAGATTCAATGCAGACGCCGTTGGAGTGTATTAATGAACTCAAGGGGGTGAAAATGGCCCAAGCTTCCAAGGCTAGATTCCCGGTGAAGAGACTCGCACCATCGACATAACCAGTATAAGGTGTGGATGATGGATCCATATGAAAGACACAAGAAGACAATGTATAATATGGTGGGGGATGCAAACTACCTAAATGCAAGAAAAAAGAAATATATACACACATTTCAATGGGAAATGCTATTGGAAAAATTTCTTGAGGTAGAGTGCATTGCGAGGATTGGGAAGGATTTCTCCTTCTAGACTCTCTGAAACATATGCCCCTTTTCCCAAACACTTATGAATGATGAAAGGTCCTAGCCATAGTGGTTCAAACTTTCCATGCCCTAGGACATCATGAGCTTGGTCATAAACAAGAACAAGGTTGCCTTCATGGAAGGTACGAGCATGGAATTTTCAGTCATACTGAGCTTTGGTGCACTTTTTGGTTGTTTCAGTGGTTTGCAATGCAACATGACGACCTTCACTGGTGTGCTCAAGCATATTAAGTCGTTGTTATAAAGGTTGGGTGCTCAAGAGGAGTTCAACGCCAAGGTGGAGGGAGGGGATTTCATACTTGATTGGTAAGACTGCCTCCTCTCCAGAAACAAGGTGGAAATGAGTGAACCAGGTGGTAGTATTGACAGAAGTTATATAGGCCCAAGAAGTAGGGAATATCATTAAATGCCAATTGGTATTGTGTTTATTCACCATCCGTTGAAGCATAGTCTTAAGGATTTTGTTGATAGCTTCAACTTTCCCATTTCCTTGGGGGTAATAAGAAGAAGAATATTGGTATTCGAAGCCCAAGTTACAGAGAGGATAGCTCATGCCACATCTCATCTTCAAAGTGTTAGGCATGGCCAAAGACAAATTGTTTCAGAACCCAAAATCAAGTGATAATATGGTTAAGAAAAAATAGGGCTACCGTAGTCGTGATGGTTATTGAATGTTTTCATGACTTCAACCCATTTGGTGAAATAGTCGATGACCACAATAATATACTTTTGGTTATTAATGGATGGGGATGGAAACTCCATAAATTCAATAGCCCATTTACAGAAATGAGTGGCTACTATGACAAGATAGAGGGGAGTAGGTGGAGATTGCACCTTAGGGGCGTATAATTGGAAATTGGGACAATGTTTGACTTCTTCAATATAATCACTAAAGAGAGAAAGCCAAAAGTAACCGCCGCACATGATATTTTGGGAAGTGGCCATCCCAGAGAGGTGACCACCAAAAGCGCTACCGTGGCAGGCATTGAGCACTTGCTCAACTTAAGCATGGGTGATACAGCAATGGAGGATAGTATCGACAGTGCAATGATGAATATCATCACCAATGAGGAGGTAGTGAGGGGCTTGATGTCGAATATGCTGTCGATCATCATGAGTGAGGTGGGGGGAGAATTTTTGGGTTCAAAAATAGATAAGGATTTCACCATACCAAGGATCATTTGAAGTAATGGAGAATAAGTGTTCATCCTATATATCATCATTTGCAGGCGGATCAGGTGTACCAGTGGGAAATTTGGAAATGAGTTCAGCAAGGGCTAAACCTTTCTTACTCCTAGGTGTGACAAATATGAGATCAAATTCTTGAAGAATAATGATTCAAAAAGTGTACTTCCCATTAATGATTTTTCGACTCAACAGGAAATCCATGGGGTTGGAATTGGTCACAACTTTGGTGGTACATGTAAGGATATAATGACAAAGATTTTGAACAGAGAACACAACAACTAGTGCCAAATTTTATTCATGGGAATGGGACATAGGGGGGCCATTAAGGTTCTTACTGACATAGTATATGAAATGCTAATTTCTAGCATAATCTTCTTGTATGGGGACCCTGCCTACTGAACAAGTGGACAAAGAGATATACAAAATGAAATCCCTCTCAAAGTTAGGTGGACTAATCAAGGGACCAGAAGTGAGGGCAAATTTGAGGGCATCAAAAGAATGTTGAGCTTGGTCATCCCAAACAAATGGAATGTTATATTGAAGGAGTTTAAGAAACCCATGCGCAGTGATGACATAGTCAAGTGCAAACCAACAAAGAAAGTTAGCTTTTCCTTGCAGGCTTTGTAACTGGTGAAGGGTACGAGGAGGAGAGGAAGTTCAAGAATGGCTTGAACTTTGAGAGGGTTAAGAGTGATACCGTATTTTGACACAATGAAGCCCTAAGTTCATCCAATAGGAATAAAAAAGACACACTCAAGGGGTTTGAGGCGAATGTTATACTTGCAACATTGAAGAAACATGGTACGCAAATCATAAAGGTTTTGTGACCAACGTTTGGAACGAGAGGTAATATTGTCTAGATATGCAAGGATAATATAAGCCAAGTCATGAAAACAATAAGACATGGCATGTTGAAAAGTGGCCCCAACATTCTTTAAACCGAAAGGCATGACCTTATAAGTGAAAGTACCCCAGGGTCTAGTGAAGGTGATTTTACGCTGATCGACATAATAGATACGTATTTGGTTATATCCGGAGAATCCATCCATAAAGGAGAGAACTTCATGCCCAACACACTCATCAATGACCTAGTCTATGAAGAGTGTTGGAAATTTGTCTTTGGGACGAGATTTTTTCAGATCATAGAAGTCTGTGAAGACACGAATGGTGCCTTGTTTCTTGATAACAAGAAAAATATTGGACACCCATGTGGTGTTTTCAATGGGATAGATGAAACCAACCTACTTGAGCTTATCAATTTCAACTTTGATAGGTTCATGTTTGGAAGGATGGATAGACCTTTTATTTTGGTGGACGGGGATGGCATTAGGCCAAGGGTCGATGTGATGTTCAACAATGGCAGGATCAATTCCAGGCATTTTAGAATAAGGATAGGTGAAAACATCATGAAATTATTTGAATAAATTGGTGTAAGCATCAGTTTCTTCCAGGGTGCATTGTGACCCCAAGATGATATTCTCTTCGATCCCTGGTTTATTTGAAATCTTGATTTTGATGGTAGGGGAAATGTTAGCCATATTTCCTTCTTCAAAATCATCTAGTGCAAGATTGGGATTTCTAAACCAATCGATTTCACCATGAATGAATTCTTTGGACTCCACAACATATTGGTCATGGGTTTGCTACAGAAGGAAGTACGCATGATGGTGGATATCATCCCAAGGATAATCGGGGGTGGTCATGGCTTCCATGATGTATTCATCAGAATGAAATATGGGGGGGATGGAGGAAGAGAAACCACACGATGAAGAAGAGCTACCTGAGGCATCTTCATGAGAGACACAGTTCACATATGCATCGTTAAGTTTGGGAGTCATATGAATAGTAGATGGAATATCTACCAATGTTGAGACTGGGGTGTTTTTCGAAGAAGGTTCAAAAAATTCACAATAGGAGATATGAAGGGAGTTCCAATGCATCGATCTCATGGATGAAGATAGGTAGAGAATGGTAGTGGTACTATTTTTCATCTTGACATTAGGGGGAGGGATCAAAATGGTGGCTGAGAAACATCTCGTTCTAGTGTAACATGGGGACCTGAATCTACAGGTAGAGGAGAGGTGGAATCACTATGAGCGACCTCTAATTCATGAAGCACTTGAAGTGTATCACAAAAATATTTGAGATGAGGACAATGTTGAGAATAATGGCCATAATTATCACACAAAGTACATGGGTGATTCGTGCCTAATGATCTATTCTTCTTAGCCGACTCAGGTAAGATTACATGGACCTCAGGAATGTTAAAATCAGGGAAGGTATCAGAGACCACAATATTATGTTATGTGGAATTATCCCTCTTTCGAACAAGAGAGATAACTCTAGACTTCAAAGAAAACTAGTAACAAACAAACATGAATTTCTACCTTTCTCTAGGCTTTGATTGACTAAAGGAAAATAAAATGATAGAGGCCTCTTACCTATTAAACGAAATGATGAAGTCCCCCTCAAAGCTTCTGACCATTCACTCCTCGATGCTTTAAAGATCCTCTCATTTCTCCCCACAACTTCTCCATAATGTTATGAAAGAGATCTACATAGAAAGAGAAAAATAAGAGATCAAAGCATCTAGTATATAACCAAAGAGATAAATGGACTAATTAACCAATTATATATGATAAACTGATCAATACACAATCAAAATATATGTAGGTGATAAAGGAATCCTACAAATTAGATAAAAAAAAGATGTAATTGAGAAAGAACAATTTCCTTTATATTAATAAACAGGAGAAAAGTCTTAGAACCATGTATCCTTGATGTTGAAAGTCCCTTCAAAAATCTCCAACCCTTTCCCTTGCATGAGTAGCCTTCCACCCTTATTCCAACAACATAAACCTACTTCCAAAGGTCCTCCTCGAATCCTCAGACATGTAGTAGCTTTATAGGCCAAGAATGGGAAGTTTTGGATCCATTCCCCAAGGGATGAGATCCACTAATAGTGGGATAGGGGTTCCACAAAGGAAGGGGAGTTTCTCCATGATGGGAGGGATCAAGGCTGAATAGGCACCCATTCGAAGCTTGTTGGGTGGATAGATGCTACCAATAATTTTTCTATACATTCCTTTTTATTTTTACATTCGTTAAGTCATGTTCACAGGTCATAGTGTAAGACAATTCGTATCACAAAAATTAACTAGGGAACTATACAGGTAGCCAAAAATAGACTTTTTGTACCATGGGATCGAGGAATTCTACTTTCTTTGTGGTGATTTAGATTCTAACTTTGCAAGGGAATTCTCGTGGGACACATTTGTGGATATCGAAAGATCCAAACCAATGGTCATTTGCCTAATGCAACAAAATAATGTGTAACATATTTCCCCCTGAAGTGAAAACATAGAAGCAATGTATGATGACTGAAGTGCTTTATCATGCTAAGTTTTGGATTAGAGACTATAGTCAGAAACTCGAAACAATCAATCGCATGTTACAATGCAATATAAAATATCATCTTTGAGGTAGTCATTCCCATACTCAGAACATAAATATGTCAAAGAACAGTATGAAAATACATTTGAAGATCCATGTCAAAATATGACATAACATAGACACAACCATAAATGGATCTATGTTTACAATCATGAATATTTAATAACTTCACGCATTTTGGATGGTTGAAACTAGATCCAAAGCCTTAATCTTCATCTCTTGATTTGTAGTACAAATCTAGCCATGCCAGTGAATGTCTCAAAGTTGAACCTGATAGAAACAACTTGATTACTGGTCAATGATGTGAACTGTTAACAAGCGTGAGAGAAACTACCAATAATGACAATGGATTTCAAGGTACATCCAGTACAATCTATGAAGTGTGAATCGATGTGATGATGTCAAACACTCATAGAATCATTTGATCGAAGTTCAATGATCAAAACCTATCATTGAAGGCAATAAACCTTCCATTAAGGCATGCGGGCTCCAAGGTACTGAAGGTTTCTAGATAAAATTCCTAGATAGTGAGATGAAGTCGATAGGAAGTGACTCGTCACAGGAGGGCCTACGACACAAAACACATGTTAATTTTTCAAGAACAACAATTTAGAGTAATCCAAGATTGACTTAGGGATGGTTGATGCAACTGAGGGCTATGACTAGCAAAGCAATTTGACTGAGGTTGGACTTATCTTGAACATATCAGAGACACGACATGATGACTTGGTATAATTTGACTCAAAACAAACCCAAACCAACTGAATACTTTCAATGAGGTATGGTTAAATGAGAGGAAAATAAATTTCCCAACTCGGACACAAAAGTGACAGAGTGTGTTGTTCAAGAGAAACATACTTCCTTTTATAAAAACAAAAACAAAGATTCTTTCTCACTTTTCCCCCACCATTACTGGAAAGTACCTATTTAGTTTTTACAATCTTGATGACAATAACATATGCTTTTCCTGTAAGCTCATCCTTCAGATGAGTCCTTCAAAGTATTTTTAACGAACCCTAGGAAGGAGTGGTTTGGTCTCATCATACTTAACGAGTCCTGCACTGTTTAGATTTTACAAGTCTAGTAAAGGGGTAACTCGATGTCGTTTTCATGTTTAAAGAGTTTGAAAAGATACAAAAAGAAAACTCTTTCAGTTCTTTAAGTGTAAAATTCTATTGATCCCAGAGAAAATAAGCTCGTTGTTTTTCAGTTTTAGGGAGTTAGAAGAAAAGCAAAGTAAACTCCATATTGTCCTTTTTCGTAAATTGAATCTCTGAAGCCCAAAAAAGGGTAAAATAATGCAAGAGAGAAATCTATTAACCATGATTAGTCAACATATAGCTTTCTTGTAAATAGTCTGGTTTAGTCAGGGGTAAACTTATATTGAATAGATGGTTGTTCATTTACTTTTACGAGTTCGAACAATCAAGTACTCGACGATATTTTCATATTTAAGGAGTTTGAAAAGGGCATAAAGAGAACTCCTTGGTTTCACTTTTCATAAGTTTTAACGATTTCAAAAAAGTGATAAAAATATACTCAACTTACCAAATTTCAATTTAATTAATGAGCAGGAAAAGATAGAAAGAACTTGATATTTTCATGTGTTTTATGAGCATGAAAAGATAATAAAAGAAGCTCATGATTTTCATGAGTTTAAGGAGTCTTAAAAATAATAACCAAAATGGACTCGAGATAGGTTTCATTTTTATACAAGCTTGAAATAGAGAAAAACGATGCTTGAGAGTGGTTTCATTTTTACACAAGATCGAAATAGAGAGGAAACTATGTTTGAGATAAATTTTCATGCCCCTAACATACCGTCATAGGCACATGGCCCCCAAAATTCATTTATGAGATCAGGTGAAAGACTTGACTTAATTAGGGGAGGATTTGTTTCAGTTTTTAACGAGCTTGACACAGGAAAAAAACTATGCTCATGGAACCTTGTTTCATTTTTTAACGATCTTAACATAAGAAAAAGGAACTATGCTCATAAGAACTTGTTTCATTTTTTAACGAGGTTGACACAGTAAAAGAATCATCCTCATGGATATTGTTTCATTTCTTAATGAGCTTGACATAGGAAAATAACTATCCTCTTGAGGACCTATTTCATTTTTTAACGAGGTTAACATAGTAAAATAACTATCCTCTCAGCCACTTGGATCATGGATTCCATTTGGAAGAAACACATGCCAAGGGATAATTCCCGACCATGGATTCCAAGGGATATTCATAAGAAGGAATAATATCTCTCTAGAATGAATACATGTGAAGAGAATCAAAAGGGGTAAGAAAATCCATTTCAAATTCCCCCTAAGGATCCTTATGTCAATTACCATATCTAAGTCATAATAAGTCCAACAAATAGTGAGAGGCTCACTTGTATTGATAACTGAAAATATGGGACTAGTTGCCACATAATTAACCCATGGTGGGGTGGATACCACTTGAATATAAGGAAGATTTAGGGATGCCTAATGTTCGGCAGTCGAATCAAGATCAAGGAATGAAAGCTAGTCAATAGTCACAATGCTTCTATTGTGAGGAAAAGACATCACATAAAAGAGTGTTGATACGGAAAATTCCATGGCATAGACATAGTATCTCCCAAGGAGAAAATTGAAATCTAAGGGACCTTGTACTACCATAAGAACAATACATACAATTTTACCTTCTAGAGTAATATGTAACTCAGGAAGGATCCATAAAGGCCCACTAATGGTTCTATCAAAAGCCAAAAGATTCTGTGTAACAGGAACAAGCTAAGGACAACCCAAAGCTTTCCAAGAAGATGAGGATAAAATACTAATAGAAGCAACTTCATCGATGTTTGTGCACCACACATTCTTACCATACACTCTCACAATGATTTGGAAAGGGGTGGAAGAAGATGACAAGGTCTTGTCAGTCTACTCCAATCAAAGGAAATAGTCTCATTACTTGAAGTGGGATCAATGGAAATAGGTGAAATGCCCCCATGTGTAGAAGAATATGAAGTAACCAGGAGAACCTGAGTGGTATTAATTTTACTCTCTAAAGGGAGAGTGGGATCGACCGAAGAAAGAATCGATTTGACCACCTGATAAACCAATGGCTCATCACCCTGAGTGATATGTGTTTCACTCTCCAATGGAAGAGTGAGATTGAATATACTTGGAATTATATCAATCACTTCTTCAACTGACGGTAGGTTGGAAGAAATTTGACGATAACTAGTTGAAATTTGTTGCTATGGAACAATGAGTTTTTCCAACAATTTTGAGGCTTCATCCATATGAGGGAAAAGATGACTATGATGAATCCATTTGCATTTAACCTACAAGGAAACCTAACTTTACCCTTTCTCCTAGGAACCTCAAAATCACTAGTTGATGGACCAGCAATAGGTTGATAGTATTTTTTTTACCATACTTCTAAGACCTTCGGAATACTAGGACAATCAATAAGAAAGTGGTCACCCTTACAAATATTTCAAGGATATCTGGGCTTGCGATGCATACTATAAGTTTCCTCAATATTACCATTACCTATAACCATCATTGGTTGGTTGACATCTTTCTTATCTTTCTTCTTCTTCTTCTTCTTACTCACCTCGTTACTAGCATTGAGGCTTTTACCAAGTGAAGAAGAAGAAAGGGGGGAGGATGTAGAATTTCCTGCAAATTCTCTACAAATCTAGCTCTAATACCATGTAGATAATCTGAATGTAGATTAACCCAATAATGCAATATACCAAAGAAAAATACTATAATCTACTTCTACTATCAATTTTCTTTGCAGAAGCTTAAAGATCAAGCTAAATTAGAGCTGAACACATATAACCAGAAGAAGAAGAATCAATGCACATGAAACACATAAAATACTTGTGGGAAAGCCTTAGCTAGAAACCCCAGTATTTGTATTATCATACAAGGTGGAAATACATCAAGAATTATACAAAGCCTTAGCTCTCACAGCTAGCCAGCTCTAAGTACAATCCTCTTGGATGCTCACAGGTAATGAAAGCTTCTCACAAGCCTTCTCCTCTACCCTCCAAGCTCCTATTTCCTTGCGCAGTTCCTTTGGCATGATCTCCTTCACCCAGTGGAACACTGCTCTAACACACTTTCAGAACTACGCAATCCTCAAGGAACCTTGTTCCTTCTGCATGCATGAGTTTCCTTTATAGGAGAAAACATGCAACTGATAGTACATTGTCCTTGACATTTAGCTCAACTGGGTCTTTCTGATAATAGACATGCATGAGTTTCTGATGAGGGAATCTTCAGTTATCTGGAGTACACTGGTTGAGTGCATGCATGCATCAACTGACTGATAACTCACAATTAGTTCCTCAAACAATTTGAAACTAATTTAACTGGACTTAACTCAATAAATTGAGCTAACTAATTACAACTCAAATATAACTCAATCTTATCTCTTTAATTAAGGGATAATCTCCTTAATTTAAGGGATAACTATTACATAACTTTAGAAAGACTTCTAACTTGAATTTCTCCAACTAATTAATCCATAATGAATTAATTGATTAATTCCAAGCAGTTGGTGAAACTAAATTCAATTTTAATTCAAGGACAAATTAAAATTGGAATATTCTGGATTCTATTTTTATCATTTCTTGTTGCTATTTTCAACACTCCCTCTCAACAAGAATGGAATTCAACTTGATCCTGATCGTGAGCCTTTGGAATGTTATGCATGCAACACTTTTCTCTAGTGTTGTTGCTCCAGCAACTCCAGAAACAAAAAAACATCCAACTTGAATCAGTATGAAGCATCTGCAATCAAAGTCTCTGACTGCTATTGCATCTGTCAATTGAAAACTTTGTGCTTCGGCTGACTTTGCCTTTTTGCACTGTTGTCAATCCTTCTCTGCGCTCTTTAGTATCTGACTGCTCTAGCCTTTATCACTTTGATCTCTGACTGCATCAATCCCACCGATTCCTCCGGCTACTATGTACTTTGGGCTCCCGTAGCAAGGTACGATCCATGAGATAAAACATCTCTATGTACCCTGCCCAATTTCAACCTTCTTGAGACTATCACTTCACATTGCCCCACCTCACACCTGGAGGTATGGCTACATGTGATCCCTTTTCCCACTTCTCCAATTGTGGCTACTCCACAATTATCTGAGACTTCTTCTGGGACTGCATGTTGAGAGGTAATTTACTCTCCCTCTCAACCACCAAGTCTCTAACATTTGCCTTGCTCTTCAAGGCTTTTCATGCATCTTGAACCTCAAGAGCATACAGGTTCTTGACTTGTGAACCGATCTGTTTCACCTGTCTCATGGTGATGTGTCTAAGGAAAACCTTTCCCTTACTGAAGACAACATTGTAGCCTTTGTCCTCCAACATCGCGACCGATACCAAGTTCTTCTTCAGTCCAGGAACATACTTCACATCTGTCAAGGTGATAGAAGATCCATGATCCCTCTGAAAAGTAACTATGCCCACTCCTAAAACACTAAAGCTTTTTTCGTCACCCATCTCTATGCACATCTTGAGGTCTTTCTCCTCCAAGGCACTGAATAAAATTTTGTCATTGGTCATGTGGAAAGAGGCTCCACTACCAAGATACCAACCACAACCCATGATCGATGACACCATGTATGCGATGAGAGTAAAGTCCATTTCAAACTGAGAGGCTAATGCCTCACCTTCCAATCCTTCAGAGGATCCCTTCTTAGACTTCTTCGATGGGAAATTAGTTGCGTAATGACCCATCTTGTGACAATTAAAGCATCTCACTTTAGACTTGTCACCCTTCCTCCCTCCATGAGAAGAATTCAATTCGGAATGGGACGCCTTCCCCTTCCCTTTTCTTGCCTTACTTGCTAAGGCCAGATTTTCTTCATCATCATCCTTGGATGAAGAACCATCTCATGTGCTCCTCTTGATCTCCTCCTACATGAGATCCGATCACATTTGTTCCTAATCTGACAGTTTCTCCCTTCCATTCACAGAGTCCTAGTAGCTATTCCAGCTCTTTGGAAGGCCAAGGAGAGCAAGGCTCACCATATCATCATCAGTAGTAGTTATTCCCACACTACCAAGCTCATCTTTGCAAGTGGTGAGCTTGTTCAGATATGTGGAAATAGTATCGTTGTTCTCCATCTTGATTCTTCGAAGCTTATCCTTGAGCACAAATTTCCTCTAGTCACTACTGTTCTAGTAGAGGTCCTTCAATTGCTTCCACATTGAATATGGAGTATCCTTCTGTTGTTGCCTCGAACATCGCTGCAACAACATTGGGGGATAACCACCCGGTCCGGACCTTAAAGCAGCTCCTTTTCCGTTTGGTGTGGTGGCTCCGACTGGTTTAACTAGGTCCAGTTACCTTCTCGTTATAGCTATTGGTTTATGATGTATCTTTAACTACCAATAGACAGGGATATCAGATCACTTCTTCTTGCTGATCAGGCAAGAGAATGACCCTTAAGCTGATTTTGGTTCAGCCAAGCCACAACTAAAGTTTTTCCTCTTTGAGAAGAGGACTTAAAAGAATGTAGAATTTACTCTAAATGTAAGCTTATTCTATGATGCAAGCAAAAGAAAATAATCTAAATCTTATCTTAATTAGGCAGATATAGATCTAACCCAACTAAGAGCAAGATAATTAAAGTATTGGGATTTAGATATGTTTTTTTTATAATGAATATCAAATTAATGAAGTAGTTCAATTAACTGACATTATGGATAACAAAACATGTCCTCTTGAGACCTCTTAACTGAAATAATAAACCAACAACATTCAGGAAGTAGTTCAGAAAAATGATATTGATTATCAAATCAATATATCCAATAATTGAATAATGACATGTGGAAATAGTTCACAACACATTACCATTCAATAAATCAGTTTCATAAGACAGATTTCAGAGTAAGTAGTTACTCAAAAATGAGAAATTAATCCATAAAAAACAGAGATACATAATAACAAGATTGAGACAAATTACCCATATTGACAATAGTGCACAAACATGAATAAAATGACACATTCCTGTCATCATAAAATTAAAACTGATATTTGAAACAATAGTATTAGAAATACCAATTTATTGCATCCATTTCTCTGTCCTTGGTCTCCAACAATCCTTTACATTGCTTGAACTTCTGCCTTTAAAACTAGAGCCACAATAGTGCAAACTCTGCCCCTCATACATAATTCAAGATACAAAGGGAAAATTCTCAATAATCCCCAGATCTGAGATTTTCTCTCCTCTCTCCTACAACTCTGAATTCCTATTACAGTAGTGCTTTCAGAAGTCTAAAATTGCAGAGGAGAGCAGCCCCTATTACCTTCTGCAATCTATTATTTATACTATTTGCAAAGGAATTTTGGAGAGGAGAGTTTGTTGAAGAGAAATCTGCCAAATATAATTTTACTTGCTCAAAATTCTGATTTTCAATTGCTGGAGCATTCTCATTGACTGAGAACTTTTTCTCCATATTTCTTCCACTGTTTTCCTGCAAAAAGAAATCAAAATAAATTAAAATGCAATAATAAAATCAACATGGCATTGCTGACCTCTAAATCAAATCTAATCAAATTCTATTTAAATAAATAATTGAAAATAAAATATAAAGTTTCTTTTGATGCCTGGGATGGTTTGATTGAAAAAGAATATCATTGACCAATGGATCTGCATTTAGAAGAGGCTTTGGACAAATGAAAATGAAGAAAATGACTCAGAAAATTGATTTTGTTTTCAAAATTCGGAGCCTGATCTTCTGCCTGATTTTTGACTCAATAAATGATTAAATCCGTTGGTGAAACCTCCTCCAAAATGTTCTCCTTGATTTTCTCTTTCCAATGAGCCGTCCTTGGCCTCATTTGGCCAAGTATAACTCAATTTATGAACCTCCAAAGTTGATGGATCAAATCTGGTATGAATCTGGAAATTCTGTCGCTGAGCTAAAAATCAAAATTCTCATTAAAAATTAAATCCTAAATTAGAATTTTAATTAATTATAATTTAATTGTTAATTATAAACTAAACTAATTATTAATTACCTATTTATTAATCTAACTAACTGATCTCTAATTAGTAAATTTATAAACAAATTTAATCTAATTAAAAACTAATCAATATTAATCTAAATGATATTTAAATTTTAATTAAATTAATTAAATATTAAATATTATTAATTAATTTAATTAATATAATATATTACATATTATTAATTAATATATTACATATAACATATTAATATATAAACTAATATTAATATATACTAACCTACACTACGTCACTTATTCACTCATCGTATGAGTGAGTTTCAAACCAATGTAAGTATTATAAAAGTTATGCCTTAATGCCCCTTTGCAACATGGCTTGACTTATCGGATCGGGGAATGAGTGTATGGGTTCTTATGTGTTACAATGCTAAAGTCCCCGATGCGATATCGGCAATCGGTGTCGGGAGGGTATGAGTCCATCGGGATTTTAGAAACATGTCATTTGAAAGCTCCGGATGCGATTAAAACTTCCGATGCGAAATTAATCATTTTTTATATATTAAATTTAAATTTAATTAAATTAATTATATTTTAAATAATAATTAATTTAAGATTAATATTAAGATTAATATTAATTTTATTTTTTTTTGGTTTTATTTTATAAACTTACAACAACTATTTTAATAAAAATGAAAAATAAATTATAGCCACTTTGAAATTATGATTTTTTTGAGATTAATAATTTATTGGAGTAAATTACTAAAATCCGGTTGCTTCATGATTTGGCTATATGGAAAAATGTTAGTAAAAACTCACTATGGGTTCATATTTAAACTGAATGTATTATTGAACTAATTTATTTACAAAATGCGATATTGTACATTTTATGCATTTTTTAACCCAGGCTACATAAATAATCAGACTTTCAAAGGAGCGTCATTTTCAAACCAGTTGACCAAATGAGGCGAAATAAGCGTCAATGTGAAGCTTATAGAAAATTGATTCTAACAAAGTAATCAAAACAAGAATCCAACGAAAATTAAAAATTAACAAAAGCGTAGGGCAATCAAGTAAAATAAAAATCCAAAAAGGTATTTGGCCAAATTTTAATAGAAAGGGTCCCCATTATTTGAGTTCAGCAAACCAATAATGGGGGGGTTGTGTTTCTACCACAACAATGGCAACACACGGGAGAAGAACCAGTTATCTCTCTTTGTTATGAATGAGATTTTCCTAAAATTAAAGTAAAAATAATTAAAGAAGAGAAAATTTTGCGTGAAATGCTTGACTAGGTTCGTTAGTCTGAATAAAAACCAGAATCATCTAACTGTAATTTTTCTTAAAATTTCTCATAAATTAAAATATTTCAAAACTCTATATCAGTCATTAATTAGTTGTAGAGATAAATCAGGGGTCACTTTACAGCTTTAGCTTTTAAAATATACTCATTTGCCATAGGTAGAGCCACTGCTGTCAGCAAACATCTATAGTTTTGACAGGGTTACCTTTTAATCATAAATGATTCAGAATCCCATCTTTCCAAGAATTATTGACCTAGAGATAAATCCATCAATATATGTTTATTTTTTATCTTTATTTTATTTTTTAAAATAAATCTTTAAAAGCCATTATCCTGGTATGGTAGTCAGATAGTTGACAATGCCATTCACTGGTTAAAATTGGACTGAACAAGCTGGCTCATGATGATACCCCTTGTCTTATAATTGTTTGCAATCATAAGCCATTACCCTAGTTTGTTTAGCAGTGTTGGTAATGTCAGCCTGTTTTTCCCCTATGATCATGGTGAGCAGGCTCATGATGAGACCTCTTATTTTTTAAGGTTTTGAATATATTTTTGGATTATACTCTAGAAAAGTAAGACTCTTCGGGACAAGGAGAATCATTGACTCCTTAAGAGTTAAGAATGACAATTTCAGAGTTGAAGGTGCTTTGCTGTAAAGTGTCTTTACTTGGTTAAAATTACTTTTCTTGACTGATAATAGAATTTTGAAAGATCTTAATAGAATTTTGAAATCTTAAAATGATTATAATTTTGAAGAAAAAGAAATTTCTCCAGATTTTATGATACTTTGCCAACTTCTCTTGATTGGTAATCTCTTCCTTAAGTATGTCTACCTTTATAATAAGAAAATCAAACTCTACTAAGAGATTTAAGAAAAAGCTAATAGATGGCTATTAACAATTTTTCTCCACGTATCCTGACCATTGTTAGGTAACAAATAGGCCTTCCATATAAATCATGGAAAAGTTACCAAAATCAAAATTGAAATCCAAAGAAAAAGAATTCTTATGCTAAAATGTGAAAAGAAATCAGCGAACAAAAATAAAAACAAAGAAATCTCTAAAAATGGGAAGGAAAATCCAAGTTTCACATGATAAACTCAAACAAGAATGTTTATACCAATGTCTCCAACAATATGAAGAAAAAGAAAATAATCATGTAATCATTCCTTCTTATGTTGAGATTTAGAAAAACATACCTTGCAGAGTTGTGAATGCTTTAGGATTTTAGATAACAGTGATTGTAAAATTCAGCCACAATGAATAATTTCTGTTTGATATAAATCTTCTTATTTCTAAGCATCATCTTAATCATTTTCTAAAAAGGAATGCTTAAAGAAACAAACTAAAGGCTCAGAAATTCCCTGGTGTAGCTGTTTCGATGATGATTATCGCTGCTTCTTGAAATAAAGCCAGGAGAAGAGTATAAGACCTTGAAAATCTGATTCGGCAGAAGATTGAAAGATTTTATGAAGAGCTGCAAAACAGAGTTTTATATTAGCATAATTTAAAAACAAAAATGAAACTAGAGTGATGAAATGGAAATTAATGAAAGTGGGTACATGAATCTTACCATTGGATCATTTCTTTTGATCTTACCTGAAAGGTATCATTTTCTCCAAACTAGCTGACTTCTTATTTTAATTAACATTAAAAACATGAAGAAGTCAAACAAACCAAAATCCTATAACCCAAGATCATTATTTATTTTACACTAAAGCAAGTAGTAAAACGTAAAAATGAATGCTTTGTGTTTAAGGGAATTGAAATTAAAACCAATGCATCAAAAATGAGAATAAGAATTTGCAGTGACGAATGTTTCTCAAGATATTATAAGTTTCGTATAAATTCCATGATTTTATAAATCGTCCAGAATCAAGACCAAATCCAAGATAATAAAATTTAAATATGAAGATAGAGAGGTCTTGAATTCCATTTTTAATTATGGAATTATATATTTAAAACTGAAATGTATGAGAAATCAAATTAGTTTAAATATGCTGCAAATTGGTCATTAATTGCTTTCTCACCATAGTGGTTACCCAAGCTCACTTTTAAAATAACACATCGCCGTATCGGATGATTGCATCACATGTCTCTTCACCATGCTTGAATTTTAATTTTGCAAGACTTTATTTTTGTTGCTATGCCATATATCGATTAAATGTTAATGGCTCAAAGGCATGCATTGCAAGCTATTGCATCAGTGGTTGAAATAGCAAATTGTAGATATGAGATCATGCGAAGAATATATGTGCGATAAGATGTAGTGATCACACTATTGAAGAGCTATTATATTGCAAATCGAGGACAGTCATGCTGCAATTCTTATATCGCACATCGCATCTCGCGATTTGTATTTTGCTTATTGCACATTGCGCATTGCAAATTTGGAATAGTGATATGGCCATAAATAAAAATGCAAGGAAGTGATTGCGATATCGGCGATGCGATGGATGACGTAAATCGGCGATTGACAATCTTGAGCACCTAATGTAACACAATATGATTGTTGCGATGCTGATATGCGATGAATAGCGGACTCGATAACTTTTTATGATGGGATTTTAATAACATATCGGATCCGAGACATCGGCCTCTTTTAAAGTTATGCTCCTACCATTATTGCGATTGAGCGGACGCAATATTTTATGAATTTGATTTGAATTTCATATCGGGTTCGGAATTATGTGTTTATCGCAATATCGGTAAAGTCGATTATCGGCGATTCATGCTCATGGAAGTATACTTCACTTGGAAAGCTCCGATATGCGAAATGCAATATGACATATGAGTAAGATAATACATCGGAGGTCTTTGATGAACAATTTGTTATCAAAAGAAATACTAAGAACTACTTCCGATGAAATCTTATGATGTGAATGGTCTTATGATATTTCTTGAAATTTTAATTGGGTTTTCTAATGAATGAAAGGAAAGCTACAAAAATGCTTAAATTCTAATGAATCAGAATTGAATTTCCCTGAACCTGTTTGCAAATTTGAAATGAGTTTGCTGCTTACTTCAAGTTTTGAAAAGAAAATAAAAACCTGCAAATAAAACAGAACACGAATCAAAAATAAGCTAAGAAAAACAGAAAGTAATAAGAGATGAAAATGAACTTGTAAATGCGTACCTGGAAGGAAATTGTCTGTATATTTTACCTCACAAATCTTCAAATTCTTCCTTTGGGCTTATCAAAAATTTTCTTTCGTTTAAAATCACCTCATTATTTATTCTAAATCTAAGTGTGTAATCAGTTTAAATAAAATCTGTTTATTGATGTCCGTGGAATATAAAATTTATCAGAAATAAATATGAAACTATGCTTCCCTTTCGACGTGAAACAACAATTTATTACCTCTGCTCATTCTGAATTAATCTTGAGAAAAAATTTGTATTGTTATAGTGACTGTTCAATAATTCCTTTAGTAAATAAACATGATGCGTTTTACAGCATCAGATAATAAACTAAAGATTAGAATGAGATTAAGCCACTAATTGTAGAAAAATATCAAAACACATTCAAATGTGTGCACTCGGCAAAATGGGCATCCTTAAGATCAGCTTTTGGCAAATTCCGAGGAAGATAATATGAACTTCATATGATTACCGTGACAGGTTAGACTGACTAATAATGATTGAATTAGAATTAGGCTTATCATAGTCAATCATACATCTCGTGGGATAATGGGATTATGAAGCTTTTATACCCTCAAATCCTTACCATATAAATTTCGAAAGAAAATATTAGAAGGAAATCTCGAAATAAAGAAAATTGGCTTTGAAGCAATCGATACCAAGTGTAAATTTAATTGAATTTAATCAAGATATTATTCAAAATAGGCAGAGTAGAGATATCACTATAAGAAATTTCAAAAAGGAAGGCAAGAATTAAAATTTTCTGATAAGGAAAAATGTTTCCACTGAACATGTATGAGAAGGCTGATTGCTTTGTTTTATTTTTTAATCTACAGAACTATTGCAAAATAAATTAACTACATAAAACAAGCTAACTAAATTAATTCTACTCCTATTCTAACCATATACATGAAAATGACTAGGTATAATCATATTTCCAGTGTAGCCATTTTCTCAATTTTATTCCTGTGTTTATATACAGTTCAAATGTTAGTAATAAAATTACAAATCTAATTAAACTAAGAAAATTAAATATGAAATCAAAATGTACAGCTGTTGTTAGTAACTGATTTAAAATCTCTTTCTCATGAAATTTCCTTTCCAATTCGATACCAATTGGATCACAAAAATCTGGATGGATTTCCATTAATGATTGGGAAACATTCAAAAGAGGATATGACAGGCCGAATTGTGGATATGAGTTTTCAAATTGAAAGGCCTTGAAAAAATTGTTAGTGTTATGTACAAATGTTAAGCTATTAACAATCTTCTTTGAGAGAAAAGTTTCCAAATATTTTTCAAATGGATTAATGAAAAATGGATGGAAATCTTTCAAATGAAATGGAAAATTATTAATTGAATTAAATTGTTGGCCAGATTGCAAAAATACATTCTCTTGTTGACATTGCCTTTGAAAAAATAGAAGCTCTTGATGAAACATTAGCATTGATTGAAATTGAAATATTGATATCTTTTGATGCTCATGATTATAATATGAAACTTCAATTTCCCAATCGGACAATGCATCAATTGAGTGTTTGATAGTAAGGTGTTCAATATGCCAGCGAAAAGTGTGAAAATTTTGCAAAATAAAATCAGAAAATAAATCTAAATTTAAACAAAATAACTGTGAAAGAAAAACTAGAATGAAATCACTATTTGTACAACTAATGTTATGGCACAATTGGGATCGTTTTGAAATAATTTCTCTTTCACAAGGATTGGTTAGAATTATGAAATTTGGGTAATTTCGAATTCTAATTTGTGAAATATAAAATGAATTATGATTATGAGTAGGAATGAGAGCTTGATCCTCATATGAGTCATAAATTGGAATGTTTTCTTGAATGGTGAAATCATGAAGATAATTTGTTGCTCTAAAATGAGGATTAGTTGGAGTAATTTCCACATTGAAACGTTCCTCATTTATAGATATTATTTGAATTTTATCATGAGGATTATCTTGAGAAAAATTGAAATCAACATCCTCAATATCAAAGTAATAATCATAAATGACTTCACAAGATTCTGTAGAATTCCCTTCTATCTCATCCAACATATCCAAACAAGGAGGAACAAGAATTTCATGTTCATTAATGGTAAAAGAATGATGAACAATTGTTTCTTTATCTTGATAAGAATTTAATGGTAATTCATTTAAATCATCCTCTTTAATTTTTGGAATATCATTAATACCAAGAGGAAAAATATTACCATCATTGAAAATATCAGGATAAAGGGAAAAATGTGAACCTGAAACACTGCACTTAAAACTGTCTCTGTTTGAGAACTCTTGTGCATTATGCTCATTGTAAATTTCAGGTTGCAGATCATTCCTTTGCGTGCGTATGCTTTCTTGAAGAACGCTGCTTTGCTTCTCTGATTTTGGCATTTGCTCATCATGGAGAAATTAATAAATTTGTACAACAGTTTGCATTTTGATTGCTGGTTGTACTTGCTGATTTGCGATTTGATTTTCTAAATTTACTTCAAAGTAGCTTTCAGATTTCAAGGCGGCTTTTTCTCCAAAATTGCTGTTGTTTTCTTCTTGCATTTGAATGGAAATATTTCCCAAGCTTTGTGAAACCACTTCATCACCATTTATTTGCACATCCATGTTGGGATTTTCATTTATATTGTAATGGGATGGAACAAAGCTTGAATTAATTTCATATGGATTGGGAATGGGTGCAAGAGAAAAAATATATTCAAACCAATCTAATGATTCTTCTTCTGTAGGTTTATCTTCGTCTTTAAATCTTAAGCAATTCAAATGAAATCGACTATTAAAATCATTAATAGACTCATTTTCACACCTACGTATATATTCAATTTCTTCACATACTTGTTCATAATCATAGTCGTCGAATTTACAAATGAAAATTGTAACAAATTGATCCCAACTATGGATTGAAGCAACTGGAAGAGTTCTACACCAGCTTCTGGCTTTTGCCACAAATGTGAGAGTAAAAATTCTACATAAGATGCCTTCATCAATTCCTTGAAAAACATATTTTGAAACATTTTGAATAAATTGAAAGACATGATTAAAAGCAGAAGAATATCTCTTACCATTAAAATTTGCCTGAGACAAGAGTCTTACCACTTCAGGTGGAGTTTTGGAAGATGCACGTCCATAGATACAACTCCAAATTGGAAGTTTGAGAGGAGCCATTGCAATAAATAAAATATTAAAATCGAAAAGACTCCAATAGACAAAAAATCTCAGGCTCTCCTTCTAGCGCCAAAAATGTTGATGCCTCGAAAATCGCTGCAACAACATTGGGGGATAACCACTCGGTCCGGATCTTAAAGTAGCTCCTTTTCCGTTTGGTGTGGTGGCTCCGACTGGTTTAACTAGGTCCAGTTACCTTCTCCTTATAGCTATTGGTTTATGATGTATCTTTAACTACCAATAGACAGGGATATCAGATCACTTCTTCTTGCTGATCAGGCAAGAGAATGACCCTTAAGCTGATTTGGGTTCAACCAAGCCACAA
>APFE031136737.1:0-12385 GCA_000404065.3 Pinus taeda | reverse complement strand
TTTTTAATTTTTTAATTTTGGTTTATTTTATAAACTACAACTATTTTTAATAAAATGAAAAATAAATTATAGCCACTTTGAAATTATGATATTTTTGAAATTAATAATTTATTGGAGTAAAGTACTAAAATCCGATTGCTTCATGATTTGGCTATATGGAAAAATGTTAGTAAAAACTCACTACGGGTTCATATTTAAACTGAATGTATTATTGAACTAATTTATTTACAAAATGCGATATTGTACATTTTATGCATTTTTTAACCCAGGCTACATAAATAATCAGACTTTCAAAGGAGCGTCATTTTCAAACGAGTTGACCAAATGAGGCGAAACAAGCGTCAATGTGAAGCTTATAGAAAATCGATTCTAACAAAGTAATCAAAACAAGAACCCAAAGGAAACTAAAAATTAACAAAAGCGTAGGGCAATCAACTAAAATAAAAATCCAAAAAGGTATTTGGCGAAATTTTAATAGAAAGGGTCCCCATTATTTGAGTTCAACAAACCAATAATGGGGGGGTTGTGTTTTTACCACAACACCTTCCCATGGAGACTCGAGACAATATGGTCTCGAACTCCCTCATGGATGATCCGTCTCACCCTCGCCATACACTTCTTCAACTCAGCCAACTCTTGTGCATTAGTTGAACCTGGCTTTGGGATTTCTTGATCAATGAAATCCTTCAAGTCGTTATCTTCTAATACAACCTCCATTCAATCTTTCCATGCTACGTAATTCGAGCTTCCTTCCAAGGCATACTCGAGTCTCAAGCCATAGAACGCCTTTGGCCAACCTTGAAGTATGATAAGAATTTGATTTGCACTTGCAACCCTGAAAATCAAACTTCAAATTCTCTTCTCCATATACTATTCACAACTCCAAAAAACTAGGCTCTGATACCATGTAGAATTTCCTACAAATTCTCTACAAATCTAGCTCTAAGACCATGTAGATAATCTGACTATAGATTAACCCGATAATGCAATATACCAAAGCAAAATACTATAATCTACTTATACTATCAATTTTCTTTGTAGAAGCTTAAAGATCAAGCTGAATCAGAGCTGAACACATATAACTAGAAGAAGAAGAATCAATGCACATGAAACACATAAAATACTCAAGGGAAATCCTCAGCTAAAAACCCCACTATCTGTATTATCATACAAGGTGGAAATACATCAAGAATTGTACAAAGCCTTAGCTCTCACAGCTAGCCAGCTCTCAGTACAATCCTCCTGGATGCTCACGGGAAATCAAAGCTTCTCACAAGCCTTCTCCTCTACCCTTCAAGCTCCTATTTCCTTGTGCAGTTCCTTTGGGATGATCTCCTTCACCTAGTGGAACACTGCTCTAACACATTGTTAGAACTGCACAACCCTCAAGGAACTTTGTTCCTTCTGAATGCATGAGTTTCCTTTATAGGAGAAAACATGCAATTGATAGTATACTATCCTTGACATTTATCTCAACTGGATCTTTCTTAGAATAGACATGCATGAGTTTCTGATGAGGGAATCTTTAGTTATCTATAGTACATTGGTTGAGTGCATGCATGCATCACCTGAATGATAACTCAAAATTAGTTCCTAAAATAGTTTGGTACTAATTTAACTGGACTTAACTCAGTAAACTGAGCTAATTAATTACAAATCAAATATAACTCAATCTTATCTCCTTAATTAAGGGATAACCTCCTTAATTTGAGGGATAATTGTTGCATGACTTCAGAAAGACTTCTAACTTCAATTTCTCCAACTAATTAATCCATAATGAATTAATTAACTAATTCCAAGCAGCCGGTGAGACTAAATTCTATTTTAATTCACAATTTTAATTCAAGGACAAATTAAAATTGGAATATTCTGGATTCTCTTTTATCATTTCTTGTTGCTATTTTCACCAGAGGACCAGTTGGGTGAAGAAGGTAAAGGGTCAACATGAAGTTGGTGATGTTGAGATAGTGAAATCGGTTGAGGTGGAGTAGTTTTGGTATTTGGGATCAAAGAAGTTGAAAAGAACCACATCAGTAAACCTATCGTGAATCTAGGAAGTGACGACGTAGCCATCTAAGGAGGACTAGTATTTGAAAATTTAGGGAGAGGATTAAGGTTCCCATTAAAAGGGAGGTCTTTATCGGTAACTTCTAGAATTGATTCCATTAGATTCAACTTATATAAATTTAATATCAATATTAACAATTGAAAAACACAATCCACACCTAAAGTAAAAACAAAAAATGAACACGCACTAAAAAATATAAGTATTCAAACCATGTAAACAAGCTTTTCACACCGAAATCACTAGTTGGTGATGAAACCCAATGTCATGGAGATCAAAGTGAAAAGTGGCTATAGATAGAGTGGGTGGAACCAGTTACACTAACAAACTGCTCAATGTACACAATCTGGTGCAAGTAAACTTCATTTATGCCATCTCGAATGAAGAATACCCTCCATAAAGGTCCAAGCAAGTCTAGTCAACATCTATTCCAGGTACAACAGAGACTTCCCCTCTGCTGTCACCTTCAGTAAAAGACATAAGATTATAGTCACTACCATGTAAAACAATTTAACTTGGGGGTACAGTCATAGATCAGGTGTACATGAAAGGGAAAAGTAACAAAGCTCAATCCCCTTGAAAGTTACTAAACATGGTTAAAGTGAGGTTTACTTCCAAGTGAATCCCATGTACCTTTCAATACCATTTTTAGTACATGTAAATCTCTCTACCATAGCCAATGAAGTGGGGTCGATCACTTCATCAAGTTTGATATGATCTCGTGCTTGACTCCTCCGTAAGGGGAGCTTCCCAGAGAAAAATTGCAGCAAATGGAGTTTCCTCCCTATCACAAGATTCTATTGTTTGTTTGCAGATTTGGAAAGTTTACTCACTTCCCTATTCCAAAGCTCTACAACCTGATTTAAGGTAGGTGGAAAATATCCCTAAGAATAAAAACTTCTATATTGATTTTATTAGCATTTATTTTAAGGGTTGTTGTTTACTCACAGGGTAAATGGACGTGAAATTGGTGGTGTTATGACCTGACTCAAAACTTTAATGCAATCAAACATGATATTTTGATAATTTCATTTCAATGAATTCTAGATATAGTAAGGAGAGACATTCTTCCTTAAATTATTAACTCCAGAATGCACCACTTCTAATTTTCTAATCCAATTCAAAGTCCTAACTTCCAAACTATGCAATGTAATCTATGCACACTTTGCTTGAAAACTATGCAAATTTAATCTATGCACAATTTCCATTCATGTTATGAAAATGAGAATTCTAAGAATGCAAATGTAATCTATGCAAGAGAATTCTTCAAACAAACACAAAATGATTCCAAATCAACAAAAGAACAACAAGGCTATTTTCCTTCGCCAGTGTAACTAAAGAACCAATCAAGTGTAAGTAAATGAAACTGGGAGAAATTCCAAAGATAAAAGTGAAGACACTCAATGGTGATTAACACTCAGACACAATTAAAGCTCCCCCTCCCCCCCCAAATGATTGAGGGGGATTTTTTTGTTGTTGCAAAAATGAAGGCAAAAACATGCAAAAATTGTCAAGGAACTGAGAGAAACCTCTGAGTAATGACCAAAGGAAATCAAATAAAAAATTTCTTAAAAAATAAAATTTAAGACACTCAATCAACTTAACAGATACTAAAATAAGGCACAAACAAGTGTAAACAAACAAGAAAATTCAAAATCTCTAGAATTGATGAGGATAAAAATGAAATTTAAAAAAATTCCAGGTATGTGCGAAAGTCCTAGAGTAAACTAGTGCAAATAAGTTGTGTTTCTGAAAAGGAAATGCGAAAAAGTGTGCACTGTGCCTAAATCCTAGTGCGCACAACGAGAAAATTTAGAAAAGATAAAAAATAAATCAAATACAACCCAAAATCCAAATTTCTAAAATTTCTAGACACTCAAGGAAGGATTGTGCAGAAGATTGAAAATTCAAACAAGGAAAACTAATGGAGAGTGAGACGAGTCCCTAGCGAAGTCACCAATTTTTTATGTGGACTTATCCCTCTTGCAAAAAGAGTGATCTCCCTAGACTTCAAAGAACCCTAGTAACAAAGAAACATGAACTGCTACCTTTCTCTATACTCTGATTGACTGAAAGAAAATACAATGATAAAGGCTTCTTACCTATTAAATGAAATGATGAATTCCCCTTCAAATCTTTCGACCATTCGCTCTTTGATTCTTTAGAGATCCTCTCGTCACTCCTCACAACTCCATAATGTTCTGAAAGAGATCTACATAGACAAATACAAAGAAGTGATCAAAGCATCTAGTATATAACCAAAGAGATAAATGGACTAATTAACCAATTATATATCATAAAATGATCAATATGCAATCACAATCTATGTAGGCTATCAAGGAATCCTACAAATTATATCAACAAATATGGAATTGAGAAAGAAAAATTTCCTTACTATTAATAAACTGGCGAAAATCCTTACAACCATTTAGCCTTGATGTTGCAAGTCCCTTCCACAGTCTCCAACCCTTTCCCCTGCATGAATAACCTTCCAACCTTATTCCAATAGCATAAACCTACTTCCAATAGTCCTCCCCCAATCCTTGGACCTGTAGTAGCTTAATAGGCCAAGAATGGGAAGTTTTGGATCCATTCTCCAAGGGATTAGATCCACTAATAGTTGGATAGGGATTCCACAAAGGAAGGGGAGTTGTTCCATGATGGGAGTGATCAAGGCTGAATAGGCACCCATTAGAATCTTTTTGATTGGGATAGATGCTACCAAGAATGCTTCTATACTTTACTTTTTATTTTTACATTCGTTAAGTCATGTTCGCAGGCCATAGTGTAAGAAAATGCTTACTTATGCACATATTTTAATGGTATTCTCTGTGTGTGCACAAAAATTGACTAGGGAACTGCGCAAGTAGCCAAAATAGAGTTTTTGTACCATGGGATCCAAGAATTCTACTTTCTTTGGGATGATTTAGATTCTAACTTTGCAAGGGAATTCTCCTGGGACACATTTATGGATAGAAAAAGATCCAAACTGATGGTCATCTGCCTAATGTGACAAAATGACGTGTAACAATCATCAAAGTTGTGATAAATATGAATAGTAGATGGAATATATATCGAGGTTGAGGCTGGGGTGTTTGTTGAAGAAGGTTCAACAAAATCACAATAAGAGACATCAAGTTAGTTCCAATGCATCAATCTCATGGATGCCGACGAGTAGAGAATGGTAGCGGTACTATTCGTCATCTTGACATCAGGGGGAGGGATCACAATGGGTGGTTGAGAGACCTCGTGTTCCAGTGTAGGATTGAGACTGGAATTTGCAGGTAGAGGAGAGGTGGAATTACTATGAGCGGCCTCTAATTTGTGTATCACTTGAAGTGTATCACAAAAATCTTTGAGATGGGGACAATAGTGAGAATAATGGCCATAATTCTTACACAAAGAACAAGGGTTATTCATGTGTAATGATATGTTCTTCTTAGTTGACTTAGCTAAGGGGACATGGACCTCAGGAATGTTAGAATCAGGGAAGGTATCAGAGACCATATTCTTGATATGAGGGACCTTAGGACAATTATTGGTGGCATGGTCGAGAACATCACACAAAGCACATGGAGGAATAGTCTTTGGAATCTTAGGAGGAGTTGGAGCTGTTGTGGGTACCTTGCCTTTTCTTCCTTTTTTCTGGGCTTTTCCCCTTCGACAGGTGTTTTTGCAATAAGATTTGGTTCATGTTGAGGCTTATGTGGTACTGAAGCAAAGGAAGGGGTATGATCGGGGTTAAAGCAATGTAAGGTTTGAGTTGATTGGGGGGAGTTTTTGCAGGAGGATCAATGTACCAGATTGGGATACCCAACGTAATGTTAGAAAAACTCAACGTGGCCATGACAGATGTAGAATAAAATCTCAGGGGTGGAAATAAGAATGGTATCTAATCAGAAGGATAATGGCCTGGAGGAACTGCTCCGAGATGGATAATACTTTGGGGAATGGTTCCATGTGGAAAAGGATTTGGAGAGATACCAGCAGAAAGAAATGAATCTTGAGGAGTAGTACCAGAAGTCTAGGTTGAGTTAGGAACAACAGGTTGCAGAGATGCTGGCTACTGTGAAGGCATACCAAACTGTTTGCGTGTGCCTCGTGATGCTTGGAGCATGCAAACATTAGATGAGCTAAGATCAGAAGGAGTAGGTGGTGGACCATAATAAGCACCAAGAAAAATGGAATCTTTGTAGACTCCAAGAGAGACATTGGTGAGGGATGAGATAGTCTTATTTTTAGTCATGGATGAGATGTTGGACTGAGGTGAAGTATGGGATTTGGGATCATAGTACGTCAACTTATCGATGGTGATGATCTTTCCATTATGGGGAAAGCACATATTATGGTGAGCCACAAATGCGACATTAGGCATATCATAGGTATAACTACGACCCAAAAGGATGTTATAGTCTAAGGGAGCATCGATGATTTCAATGTCAATAAATATAGTCTTGTCGGCAACAATGATAGGACAATTGTGGTATAAGCCAAGGGGTTGTGAGGGATGACCATCCCAATCAAAAAGAGTGATGTGGATGGGGAAAGTCTAGGGAACCAAGTCACTTCCAAACACTAGCGACCATCACACAGGTGGAGATGCCTTCGTCTATGATACACCACTTTACAGTGGCATTTATAATGGAGACTAGTATTTGAAATGCAATGGATGAAAGTAGGGGAGGATTTTCTGACTTGTCAACATGAAAGACAATCATATGATCATGTTGGGGGTCCACAACACCAAAAGCAGAGAGTAGAGCTTTCTGTTAGGATGGGCACGTTTAGAGAACTTATAACGTTGACATGGCAGTAGAAGACTGAACCAAGTCATCTACTATTCTATAGGTATGGGAGGATTTAGCAGAAGCAACGTTTCGTCATAATGGACCTTTCGGGACTTGGGAATAACCTATACCTTAGGTGGAGGGATATGTAAGAGGCTTAATGGAAACTTGGGGTTGGGACTGAGTCGCTGACTTAGCGGGTGGTTTGTCGTATTGGCATGATCGAGTCTAGAGGTTGAATTGCTCGGTATTCACCTCATCAGAATTCATCATAAGAATATGATAATCATGGTGACTATATGGTGGAGCTAGTGGAGCTTCTTGACGTTGTGTAGGTTGAGCAACAATATATCCTTGGCGAGGAAAATGATTGGTAAGCACTTCCGGTCGAGATGAAGCAGGAGGGGGAGGAGCAACTATGGGTTGTGGTCCTTTAGAAGAAATTGCTTGAGCTTCCCTTACTTGACACATCTAAGGTAAAAGGGGACACTCATAATTATGATGGCCATATATGCCACAACAGGCACAAGGTTTGTTCGTATGAAGACCCTTTTTTTCTTGGTTTGTCCGCCCTATTGTTGGGTTGCAGGATTAGGTTGGGGTCCCTAAGGTGCATTGGGTGGTGGAACCTAGCTACCTTGATTACCTTTGGAATGTTGGTTACTATTACCTTTCCCCTTATTCATTTTCTTGGGGTTAGGGGGATTGGTTGTGCTCTGTTGAGCATACACTTGACCTTGTGGAGGAGGTTGTTGTTGTGGCAGAGGTGGAGTAGGCATGGGGGTATGGGGCATTGGTACCAAAGTGGATGGAGCATTAAGTGGTGCATATGGATAATAAGGATATGGGGCAACAATGAAATAAATAGGTGGAGCAACACATGGCCTTGACATCTATTGATGCGGATGGGGACCTAGACAAGAGTTGCCATGTGGAAGATTGGGGGAAGAAATGTAAACTTTGAAATGGGAACTGATGTGATTACTCGTTTCATTGAGGTAGCAAAAAAGTCAACTGATTTTGAAAAGTGGTGATGCAAAATACATATATTTTTTTTTAGCATAGTTTTTGACACTTTATATTTTATGTACATTAGTTTTTAGAACGTTAATGATTTGCATGCCTATTTTAAAAAGTCTTGATTCTGCATCAAGCCTTTTTTTTTAAAAGAGCTACCTTTTGACTTTAAATTTTCTAATGTATTAAATCTGAATAATTATTTTCTAAATTTAACAATTTTTGAAGTGGTCTTCTTCTTCATATTTTCTTGTTTTTATTTTAATTTTTTGTTTTTTTTTGTTTTTTGTTTTTGTAGTGAAGTTTTTATTTTTTGCATAGTTAAAGAAGAAGTTGGATATTTTAAAGTTTCGATATTCTACATATTTATATATCATTAATTAATTTTTCAATTCACATCAAATAATTGTCTCTAAAAAACAATAATTTTTAACAATTGACATAAAAATAACCATTTTGAACATAAATATAACTAAAAAATTATACATTTTGATAATTTTTTTGCTAGAAATGGCATGTCAAAATCACAATTTTTATTAGAAAAATTTAACAAAAAATGGTTAAATAATAGTTTTTTATGAATTTCATGTCAAAAAATAATAATAATCACTGTTTTTTCAAAAAATAATTGTTCACATAGAAATTGAAGTGAAAATCACATAATACAAATATTGAACACATAACAACATTAATTCAATGTTATTCTTTTTATAAAATGTCAAAGTCAGAACATTACAAGTATAAGAAATTAATAGTTACAAAAAATTGAGCTTGATTTCTAAGCATAGCTTAAATTTAATCAATAATATCATGTAATCCAAAAGCTTCATCCTCTGGAGTTTCATCACTGTCTCCTTCCACAATATTTTTTGCTTCATTTTTCTCGTTTTCCTCTTCTAATGGATCTTTGATGTTTGCAAATCTCCCAATGTATGTCTTTCCAATAATTCCATGTAATGGTGGTTGAGGTTCCTTTGTGTTTTTTTCCACACGTGATTCATTAAAATCCCCTTTCTTCAACCTAATTTCTTGCATTGCATCTGGAAGAAATTGTAGAACATTAATTTTTTGTTGAATAAATTTGCACTGTATTGGATCTTTTTCAATGGCAATACAATTTCTTCCTTTTTAAGGCAACATGCAAGTGTTGCACCTAATTATCAAGCACAAAATAAATAATGAAGTAAATTAGTATAATGACATATAAATTAAGAAAGAAGATATTGAAATTCAATTCTATATAATAAAACTTACTTGAGCCATAAAATAAATCCAGAACCCAATCTCCTTCATTTGAACATAGGTCTATAAGATAGTTAATCAATGACTGTGGTTTTTGATAAATGTTATCTATCTCTCATTTTTCTACTTTATTTTCATATGTTAGTCTTTTAAGAACAACATCATAAACCAATACTTGGCTATGACTCTTTTCATCTACTCGATTAAAAAACATAGACATATAGCCATCATATTTTGCCCAACTATCAATATGGATGAAGTCACAATCATTTATAATTGGTTGATATTCACGGTTAAGAAGATTTGACTTTTGCATGTAACATGAAACAGTAAAAGTTCAATTAACTTGCACATAAATGATTATTTTAACATTAATCAAACATACATTTTCAACGTCCTAGCATGTAAGTTGCATCCTTGAGTTTGTTTTATCCTTGAAGCTTGACAATAACATTGCTAATTTTGTGTCTGAATGAAATGTCACAAATCTCCATAATGGTGATTATGTGACTTCTACAAATCCCACAACCACTTTACTAAGAGATTGATAAATATAAGGGTCACTATCATAATTGATGTTTGGGATATGGAAACCATGGGGAATATCTGCAATAACTAGGGAATAATACCTTTTAGGTATGACTTTAGCAATGGCTTCACATTCACCTTGTATTACTTGATATTGAATAGTTTCAAGCCCATTCCAAATGAAATGAGTAAGAGTTGGATCAAGTTCGGCATTCCTAAGATGTTGCTTGTTCAGTCTTTCGATCTTAATTTTTTCAATAAAGGCTCTGAAACTATCTGGTGCTCCATTTGCATTCTTCCTCAACTTTAATAAAATAAACAAATATATGTATAAGTTATAAAATCAAAATAGTATACAGATGAATAAAAATGAATGTATAAATCAACATACCTTTTTAAATGCAAGATTAAAATATTTTAGTGTTTATGTAGAACTTTAACCTCGATAGTTGCATACAACATCATCCCAACTATCTTCATTAAACGATTTAACCATTAGTTCTTGTATTTTCATGTAAAATTTTGACTGAATAGACAAATTAAAAAAAGTTAATATAATGATATGTATAAGAAATACTACCAAGAACAATATGTTATATTTAAAATAAAATTATAATATAGCAATAACTAAAAATAATTCAACAAACTTACTTTTGAAAATCCTCAGAAATTTCCTCCAATGATAATTCCCCTAACTTCACGCGAGATAATATTGCTTTGACAAGTTTTTCATCCTTCACTCCTTTCAGTTCTCTCCAAGGTGTGACAATCATATCTTCTGGAAGTTACTTCATTTCAGGACTTGATTTACTATTTCTACATATCAATGGTTTAGACCTTTAGACCTTTTGGTTTTTAATGCCAATGTTATTCCACATGCTAAAAATATCATTAATCAATTCCCATATCTCTCCAGTTCTAAATGCCAACTGGAAAATGTTATCAATACTTCTGAATATATCAATATTTACTCTATCACCTTTTGAACTATTTTTCTCCTCAATTTGATAGCCTATTTCCATACAAGATTCTTTTCGGAATTCTATAGTAACATTTATCTTATCCCCGCCACATTTTTCTTCAAATTCATTATGAATAAATCTAACCCTTTGGATGAAATTCATAGACATCCTATATTCATTATCTGAGTTATGATCCCATGCCAATAACTTTGCTTCTGTATATGATAAACCAACATAAATGATACATTTCATTGTTTCAAAACGTGGGTTATTGAGATATTACTCCAACAATTTCCTTTGAGATTCTACAGAATGGTACCCCCCAAGCACATAATAATTGTATTCAAAACATTTTGACTTATCAAATGCTTCTTTGTTGGGAACTTAAACTGGATCAACAAGAAGCACATAATTAACCACATGAGCATATGTATTGTACCTCATCAATGTCTTCAATTTGTGAACATGTAGGTGGTGTGGCTTTCTGATTTCATATTTACATCGTCCTTCACTTGGCTTATATATTTGTCTCACATTAAGTCGAAATGTATGACCACTCTCAATTAATTTTGTCTTTGTCAAGTTATGTTGAATGGCATTTTGTTTTTTTTAATAATGCCATCCTCTAAATTAGATCCCGGTGTAATGATTTCTTTGCTTTCTTTTGAATTTTCACTATGATCTTCACTGTTGGAAATGACTAATTGAGAATGTTCAACTTTCATTTTCTTCCTCCTAACATTATCATCATTAACTGGAACATACACATTCCTGGGTATTGTCACTCTTTGTATTTTATGGCGCTTCTCCTTTCTAACATCAGTTCTAATGTTATGCTCAGTAATGGTAACATATTCTTCAGTGTCAATTTCAACTTCCTCATCTTCAAAAGTAACCTGTCTACCTTTGCGAGATTTATCCACTAAAGATATTTTTTTCCAATCGCTTGGATGTGGTTTTTTAACATCATGAATTACTACTTTTTTCTTGTTTTCCATATCTTTTTCTTACCCTGAGTAGAAATTGCTAACAACATTCATAATATCTTGCTCTATGAAATTAATGCCTCCCAACATAATTGAAATATTTTCAATAAAATTCTGTCAAACAAAATATCATATGTTAATAAAAACTAAGTTATAAAAATATAATGAGACAGTTACAATAAAGCAAAACACAAATATAAATAACAATACTTACCATATCTTTTGCAATGTCATTTATAATTTGTTTACGCAACTTTGTAGATTCCTCTGTCGTGTCATACAATGACAATGATAACTGATTTTTAATCTTGTCATGTGACTTGGGCGATTTTGTAAGTACATAAACAACTTCAATGTCCAGTATCAAACACATGTCTATGAACTTTTCTAGCACCTCATAAATTCCACCATCGTTAGGGATGTCAACATATAGATATATCTGCACATTTTTGCCTTCTCTATCTTTCACATACCATACATTTTATGTAATCTTCACTTCTTTTGATTTCTTCCAGTATGAAATCATCTTCTTATCGTTAGAGGCACTTAATAGATTTGTAGTTATTAGCTCAGGTTTTGTTCATTCAACAATGTTTTTTTCTTTTTGAGGATCCACCTTTAATTTTAGCAGTCTTCGGTCCAAAAAGATTCACATAAATATTCTTTGATGCCGTTTTCCTGCAAAAAAATACACATATATATAAATCAGTAATTTACAAAAAAAAAAGCTTAATTAACAAACAAAATGATAAATGATAAATATTTTTTTAAAACATAACTTTTTAAAAAAACTAAAAA
>APFE031136735.1:0-17458 GCA_000404065.3 Pinus taeda | reverse complement strand
GGGACTGCTATAAATAGGAAGGGACCTAGAAATGCTATTTTTAGTAGTTTCACCTCTCACCCAAGGTGGCCAAAATTCTCATTGGCCAAACTGCTATTTTTAGAAGTGCTATTTTTAGCAGTTCTATTTTTAACACTTTCTAAATTTAGCATTTCTTATTGCACATTTTTTAACAGAGATCAGAGGAGGGACAATGCACTATTAATTGGATGGATTTTTCCTATAAAGGAAACTCATCCATGGAGAAGGATTCATCTCCTTCAGGATTGCACAGTTATATTAGAGCTTATTGAGTGTGTGAAGAGGCTAATTCACATAAGTGGCTGCACTGGACCCCAAGGAAAATTGCACAAAGAAATAGGAGGCTTGGAGGGCAGAGGAGAAGGTTTGAGAGAGGCCTTTGACTATCTATGAGTAGCAGAGGGATTGTAGAGAGAGCAAGATAGCTTAAGAGCTAATTCTTTTTGTAATCCGGACTATATTTCCACTTGTATGATAATACAGAGTTGGGGTTTTAGGTTGAGGCTTTCCCCGAGTTATTTCTTCTGCGTTATGTGTGATTGGTTTCTTCTTATCAGTTATATGTGTTCAATTGATCTTTCTCATATTCGATTAAGATTCCGCATAATTGTTTATAGAAGTAGATCAAGTATTTTGCTTTAGTATCAAAGCAATATCAGGTGATCTACAGGTGGGAATTTCTACATGGGATCGAAGCAAAGGTGATCAAGGCAAATAACAATGTACAAGAAGGAGAAGTTCAAAGTTTGGTTCTTGGAGATACAAATTGAGTTCTTATCACATCTCAATTTCACCTATGGCGTTCAGTGGTTTAAGGCTCGAGTATGCCCTTGGTGGAAGCTCGAATTATATAGCCTGTAAGGATCACATGGAGGCAGTATTAGAGGATAACAGTCTAAAGGAGTTCATTTATCAATAAGTCCCCAAGCCGATACTACTCAACTGGCGGAATGGAAGAAATGTGTGGCTAGAGTAAGGAGAATCCTCCTGGAGGGAGTTCAAGACCACATTGTCTCGAGCCTCCATGGGAAGGAGACTTTTTTTTCGATGTGGAAAACATTGAAAGATTTATATTAGAATGACAACAATCAGAGGAAGCTGGCGCTAAAATACAAGCTTCATAAGATCAAGTGTGAAAAGGGTGACACGATCTCTACGTATCTAAACAAGCTCACCACATGCAGGGATGAGCTTGGAAGTGTAGGGATCACAACAACTGATGATGAGATGGTGAGTCTTGCACTTCTTGGTCTTCCTAAGAGTTTGCATAGCTACCAAGACTCAGTTAATGGAAGAGAGGAACTACCAGATTGGGAATGAATTTGGTCGGATCTGATGCAGGAGGAGATAAGAAGAAGCACCAGAGATGGTTCTTCATCCAGGGAGGATGAAGAAAACTGCGCCTTAGCGAGTAAGGTGAAGAAGGGGAAGGAGAAAGATTCTCTTTCCCAATCCAGTTCTTCCCAAAGTGGGAAGAAGTTTGACAAATCGAAAGTGCGATGCTTTCGTTGTCATGAGGTGGACCATTTTGCTACAAATTTTCCACTGAGGAAATCCAAGAAGGGATCCATGGAAGGATCAGAAGGTGAGGCACTAGCCTCACAGTTCGATTTGGATTTCACACTGTTCGCATGCATGGTTTCATCCATGGTGGGAAGTGGTTGGTTTCTTGACGGTGGAGCTTCTTTCCACGTGATCGACGACAAGAGTTTGTTCAGTACTTTGGAGGAGAAAGATCTCCAGATACTCATAGCAATGGGTAATGATGAAAAGTATAGTGTCTCAGGTGTAGGAACGGTTGTTTTTCAGAGGGAGCATGGAGCTCACGTTACCTTGACCGATGTCAAGTATGTACTTAAGACATGTCCATCTAAAGAGTTCCCCCTAATTTGGCACAACAAGACCTTGAAAGGAACATTCCAAATTTGGGAGGGATATCTGTGACAACTATATCTAACACTACACTTTTTACTGAGATTTGGACGAGAGTGACAACTAAATCCTTAATCAGTCCTAGATAAAGCACCCTTTTGGAATCATAGGTGTACAAATCATGATAGGATCTAGTTATGTCGAGATTTAAATAATCCATGATAGTTTTGGGCATGAGATTATGTGATGCTCCAGAATCAAGCACACAATTGTATAGCATGGAATCATTTATTTTAAGAGTCACATAGAAAGGGGGTACTATTTCATCTATCATATCTGAGCTAGGACCAAAGACAACTGTTGGTTTTTCATCTTGAAGACTAATAATATCACTTTCACCATCAACCAACGTGTTTTATATCCATTTGGAGACTTTATTTTTATATCCAAGGTTTTTGGAAAGTTTTGAAAGTGGTATAGGGATTTTAACTCTTTCTAACTCCTTTTCAACATTAAATGCAGTTAAAATAGTTTTTTCAATTTGAGAAGTATCAATTGACTGATTTAATGGTTGAATAGTAGTTGTAGGAGTTTCAATGGCTTTGGTACAATGTTCAATTGTTGGAGGTTCCTTTGGATGTCTTCCAGGACCAGGTATAGGACTAAAACCATATCTTTTATTCAGCTCTGCAATTAGGAATTCAGAGAAGGCATGGTATTTTGAAGCCTGTGAGGAGTCTTGATCTTCTTGAACATGCTTTTGTTGAGAGAGAGGAATAATAGCATTCTGAACAAAAGAGGTATCCATATTGTTAATGTCTTCAGTGATAGTCATAGTATTGTCATCAGGTTGTTCATCATCTATCAATAAAGAGTTGGAACCTGTTGATCATTACTAGGCCTTTAAAGAATTTGTAATGGTGGATTTCTTTTGTATTGACCTTGATTTTGATTTTTGGGTCGAGTGACCATTTGTTGAACTGTTGTAGGTTGAGTCTCAATCTTGGAAATTCTATTAGATAGATTTCTAAGAAGTGAAGTTATCTCTTCTATTCTAGAATCTTCAGTGTTATTCTTAGAGGAAGTAGAGGCCTCTTGACTCGATTTAAGTTTTCTTTGGGCCTTTTCCTCTTTAGCTTTTAAAGTGGCTGAGGCAACCCTATTTGCTTCCACCTTTATAGCATTAGTTTTCATATCTTCAAGAGTCCTTGAAGTTCTTTCTCTTAACATCAAAGCAAAATCATATTCAAAATATTTTGAAAACCTAGACTTGGCTGCTGCTATAGGGGGTTTGCAATCAGGGGGCATCTTATAATAAAGTTTGTTGAACCTTTTGATAAAATTAGAGACAGGTTCACTAAAGTTTCTTTTAAGTTCTTCAAACTCAGTTAAAAAGTAAAGAGCATGTTTCTTCACTCCCCACTGATTTTGAATTTATTTGTTAGCTCTTCCCAGTTTCTAATGGAATTTGCAGGTAACTGCCTAAACCAAGTCCTCACATTTCCCTCAAGAGACTGAACAAACAACCTCATGTAAACATTTTCTTGTTCTATTTTCATCTTATCTGCAAAGTCTAGAAATGCTTGAAGTTGGTCCTCAGCTAAGGGACCAATTTCTCCATTATATCTAGGAAGGTGTTTTAAATATCCATTAGGGAAATCATCAAGGACTGGAGGTAAAACTAAAGCTGCATATCTTTCCTGTACAATGGGTTGGAATGCCATAGTAGAATATGGTGTATGAGGTTTTTGTGAAGATGATGATAGAGAAGAGGAAGATGGTGATAGAAGGGGTGAATTACTATGTGGGGGTGAAGAAGGTGGAGATGGAGATGTCCTGAATGATTTTAAAGGAGTCTTGATAACCAACTTCTGGACCTGAGAATGAATACCCTCTTCAGTTTCAAAGAGTTGATTTGAATATATAGCAAAGGTCCCTTCAGGTTGTTTAGAAATAAAAGATTTAGGTTTTTTAGAAGTGGAATGAAATGAATAATTAGTGGGGGATATAAAGTCTATAGGTTTGTATTCAGGTAAATGAACACCTAGGTCAAACTCAGATTTAGGTGATCCTAGTGGAAGTGGGGGTTCTGGATGAGATTCAAGTGAATGAATAAGGAAAGATGATTTGAAATCAACTCCCCTATCTAAGAGTTCAACAACCCTTGGTGATAAGTGAGTGTACTCTGGGTTGGATGGAATGTTACTATAGGGATCAAATTGTAATATATCTTTAGACTGCAAAACTGAAGTAGAAGAATATGGTTGATG
Source organism: Pinus taeda (assembly GCA_000404065.3). Classification (NCBI taxonomy): domain Eukaryota; kingdom Viridiplantae; phylum Streptophyta; class Pinopsida; order Pinales; family Pinaceae; genus Pinus; species Pinus taeda. The sequence continues at coordinate 13,295 of APFE031136735.1, read as the reverse complement.
TCTTCTTCTAGAACTTGCCTTTCTCACAAGTCTTTCTAGATCTGACAGAGGATTAACAGTGTCAGATTCAAAATGGGATCTAGTGTGCTTAAAAGGTCATAGTTTGGTATAGTGGAGTTGCTAGGTGAAGGATTTTGACCTATCTAGACCTTTAGTCACCTTAAAGGAATAGGAATTATATCATTGACCCATGAAAACTTAATGAAATTCGAGTCCCCGACAACGGCACCAAATTGATTTTATATCTCTAATATGATAATGGTCAGCTATCATGCCAGGGCATCTAAGATATTTATTTTGGGGGGGTTTTGTTTTAATTTTGGAGGACCAATGTATGAAACAATTCTAAAATAGTCACGCCTAACCTTTTCGAATAGTATTAATATTTAAACATAGGGTTGCTATTAAAATCCACACAGTGATATAGCTTGTTTAGTGATGAGAAAAAACTGAAAGATGATATGACTATTACAATTTTCAAATAGAAAATTAAATAATCATAAGTAATAAAACCTTCAAACAATGTTCAAAATGTTTAATAGAATATGCCTAAGATTACAAAAGATGTTGATGATTTTATGATTTAAAGGGAATTAGTTAAACAAACAGTTTATATAACTCATTCTCTTTAAAGGTGATCACTTCAAAAGCTTATAGGAGTAAATTGAAGCACAACTATTCCTACCTATTTATCTTTGTAAAACTTAAGAATATGAAGAAAGGATATAGTAAATGAAAACTGGAAAACTTACAGGGAATAGAAACTATATGAATCAAAACTAAGAATCCTTTGCTTTTGTATTAATGATTCAGAAAAAGCCAAGTACATTTAATGCTTACAAATGTTTCTTTCAAGGGTGCAACCCTTAATAACTCGTGGAAGGGAGTTATTTATACAATCTTAGAGCTAAGAAAATATCTTAAAGAAATTTACAAAAATAGATCAATACAAAATCAGGAATATAAACTGATAGTCGATCTGTCACTATTTTGGTGTTGAGTTGTTGATGACTGTTCCTGGAAAAGCTGAAAACTGTTGAACTGTTGATGACCTTTCTTGGAAACATTGAATGTTGTTTGATCCTCTTTTCTGTCAAGTAAATCAGTTAACTATTCCCAGCGTTTCTTATCTGGGATAGATAAGTTACTTACCCTTTGGTAAACTTCATCCATTTCTGTATATTTAGTAAAAGTGGGTTTTACTGGAAATATGTGTTTAATTTCATTTAGAATGAAAAAGGCATCTTTGAGTGCATTCAGCACAACCCTTGGCGTTGTTGCACCTCTTATGTTTGAAACTGAAGTAACATTGGTACCTACCTCTGTAAGCTTTTGAACATAATATTCAATGGGAATTAATTTGTCATTTATCACAAGCATAGAGGGAAAACCATTATTGGTAAAGGGTTCTAACCTACTGAAAAATTGTTGAACTATGACATTAACGTTGTTGCATTTTTCCTTCAACTGAAGAATGAGGTTTTTCTTTGTAACGATTTTCTTCACTTCAAGTATGGTTGTTGTCCTGTCATTTATACCTAATTCTTCAAGCTCATAGCTATCTTTAGAATTCAAAAACTTGATTACCTCAGTGGCAACTTCTGGCATGTCCTCAATTTCCTTGGAGATAGTTTCAATAGCTTCATGAGCTTTCTTCAACAAGTCTTTTTGATCAAATATTATCTTGATATAAGGCTAGATATCCTTGACTGATTCAGTAATCTCTTCCCATAAAATCTCATTTGCCAAACCTAGTTTGTTTCCAAGGTAAGATTCTTTGATTCCTTTCTGCAAAACTTCAATTTGAATTTTTTCCCTCTGTAACTCAGCTGCATGTGAATTGTATGCAACTAGTTTCATATGTTGTGATTCCTTTAGTTCATCCTGCAACTTCTTGATTTCTACTGTTTGAATGGACAGGTTCTGAACAGCTTATGCAAGCTGTTCAACTCCTTCTGTTGTACCTATAGTTGTTACTGTGCCTGAAGTAGAAACTCTGGTTATAGAGAATGCTAAAAGAGGAACTACATCCATTTGAATTTGAGCCCTTTTCACAACTTCCTCTTTCTCTTTGACCAATTTCTCCATTTTCCCCTCCATCTGTTTATTTGCAGATTTTGTTCCATGATGAGCTTCATCATGTCATATTTCTGAGTCTCGGTTTCTTCAATCTCATTAGTCATTGGGTCCTCAGAAGCTAGCAGTTCGAGCTGCTTCCTTAATGTTGAGAGCTCAACATTTTTCTTCCTGACAAGTTCTTCTACAACATTTATATTTGAGGGATCATATCCCATCTTCAGCACCAGATCTTCCAAAGATTGGATCTTGGTGTCCTTTGCCAGTGAGGAAACCTTTTCCAACTTGAGGTGTGACTGTGTATTGGCCAAGGTGACCTACAACTTTGACAAACTCATGGCAGTGTGAGTTAAAGTGGAAGAAATCATTTGGCCAGTTTGTTGTGCATCTCAATTTGGTCAATTCGATGTACATATTTCACATTAAACTCAAAGGAGGTTTTCTTTTGATAATCTAAAGGAGTCTCGGGCTGTGGAATTTGAGCTTGTAAGAAAGTCATCTGCATCTTACCCTTTTCAGAGTCAAATACTAAAAGAAGTCTAGCTTGAGAGCTGGAAGATTGTTTCCAGAATTGAGTATAAGTTTTCAACTTCAATTCCTCATTCTTCTTCTTAATTTCACCAAAGACATGAGAGATATCATCTTCTTTTTCCTTCTGACTGGTTCCACTTCTGAATCATCTGTTGTTCCTGAGAATTAGTGGAATGAGTGTGGGACTGAGTAGACTACCCACTAGACTGTGTAAAAAGAAAAGTCCTTCCAAGTCCATCAAACGTTAGTTTTTGTGGCTCATTTGTTGCACTAACCTTCACAAACATCCTAGGTCTCTTCTTTCTATGTACAATTCTAAAGCCCTGGCTTGATGCTTCAGTTGTAGGGGATGAATTTTCTTCCCTTCCTCATTTAACTGTGTTTTCCTGTGCAAGTGGAGTTTGTACATTTGAAGTAGAGATTGCTTGTTCTTAAGCTTCTTGAAGGGTGTTCTCCTTCCATTCTAACTGATTTTTGTACTTCTCTATTTCAAGCCTGGCTGTGTGGTGGTATGTAGTAAACTTATTTTCAACCCTGAGTTTTGAAATTACTCCCATTGGGTCATAAGACCAAGTGAAGCTGAGACCAAACTTCATTTCCTTCAATAACTTGTCTGCTTCTTCTCTTGCTGCTCTAATGTTACAAATGAAAGTACCAACCTAATCATTTAGCTTGACTTATGATTTCTTCTTTGCAGCTACAAAATGTACTTCATCTGCATTTAACCTCTGTCTAATATATTCCAATGAAAAAGTTATGATAGGGAGGTACTTAGGAAGTTTGTAGGGTGGAAGCTCATAGCCATAAACTCTGATTTTTGTATAGTTTTGGTAAAGATACCAATCTCCTGTTGTGGCTTGATCAACCAGCCGCAATACTTTCACAATTTCATCACTGATTCTTGGTACTGGAGTGTTGCTCATAAGATTAATAGCTGGATGAAAAAATAATTCTATGAACTATTTATATGTAAATTATTCCTTCTCCTTCATTCCCATAGAAGTCCAAGATATCACTGATTGTTGATTGCCTTCTTCATCTAACTTTTGCAAGGTGAATAGAAACTTGTCTCCCTGAAAATATATAAAAAGATATAAAAGTACTAAAGCATACTTGAATACTTCTTCAGTATTAAACTGGACAAATTGTTCATGGATGACCTCATCTAGAAATTGGCTAAAATTATAAAGAACAGTGGGTTTGGAATCAGTAGAAAACATAGAAAATAAATCTATGATGGCTTCATTTACATATTGATCAGAATTGTAACCAAGCAGATAAGAAAGAATAGTGGTAATTTGCATGGTTCTGTCTAGGAACATGGATGAATCATAGGGAGGGTTTCTTTTAGGTAGAGGGCTATCTACAACTAGGAAAAGTTCAAGAGTTTGAGATCTTTTAGTGAAATCCAGCTTTCGATAGGCTTCTATTAGGCTTTCATGAGAAAAAGGATGGGTTGGTGCAATAGTTGGGGCCTACAACATCTGTTCAATAGACTGAGAATTGATGAAACAAAGGATTTCTCCTGTAGGTGAAATGATAGCTCTTTGACTGGGATCATAGGATTCATGGCATTTCCTAACAAATTCAAGTGCTCTATGTATCTAAGGGAAAATGTAGTAAGGAAGGTGGGAGTCCCAAAGTCCTATTTCATTTATTTGATCAACTAGTTGATCCTCCATCCAATAGTAGATTTCATATAAATCAAATTGAGAGGAAGACTCAATGATTTTACAGTCTCTATCAACTAGGGGAGTATGATGGAAGTCAACTTGTGGATGAATGAGGATATTTGGGATTTCTTCAATTTCCTTCCCCTTAGGAGGCATTTTGTTAAGTGAATTGCAAGCTGAACTTGACAGAAATGGGAATAATTGGTCTGAAACACAGTAATAACAAAAAAATAGTATAATTGAAAATGGATTAGGTGGACCTGTATGTTAGCTTGGTTCTTAATAGAATTGAAAATTCAGTTGAATGATGAATATGTTGTTTTGACTGCAAGCTTCAAATATCCAGCAAATTATGAGAATTCATCGTGTAACTGTTTTTGTGAAAAACAGGGCTTATAATGAAAAACATGGTGCGGGTCTATTAATCAACGGTTAAACTGTCATTAATTCTCCAACAGGGCTTATTAATGGATCAATGGAATATTTATGTATGAGATGGAATGGGGAATTAAATGAATAATGGAAAAATAGGAGGCAGATGATTGGACGGAGGAAGTGACATGGGGAGGACGTGGATGATGACGCAGGAGTGGCGGTAAACGGTCGAATGAAAACCACATTTGGGAGTAAGTGCAGGTGGTAAGTTGTTTTGGGATTTTTAGTCTCGAAAGACTAGGATGGAGGAAAAGCAGTTTTAGAGGGTGGTTTCCAAAACTACTGGCTTCGAACCCCCCCTCCCCCCCAATAAATTTCAGACGACAAAGGAGGGCCGAGGAGCGAGGTAGCCCGTCGGATCTCGGGGGAGTGTGCAGGATGAAAAATATGCAAATGAGTTTTAATTTGATAGGGCATAAAGCAATGGTGGGGTCCAGAGTTATAGCGGATGTGACATGCGAAGGGTATGGGGTATGACGAATGAATGAATAAAGTTCGAATATCACAAATAACATTGATATTTACAATTTATGGTTAATTAAAACCATTCAACATATACACATGTATTCTATGTTCTGACTTAGGATTAAAATCCTATCATGGTCCAATTTCATTTCTCTACCTACCCTTACTTTCCTAATAGTTTTTCAATCTTATTCACCCGAGTGCATTTAGACTAGCAACTCAACATTTTCCTTTTAATTTTTAATCTACTTTTATCCGCTTATTGCTTCCATTGGCTCAGATTGAACTATTGAGCCAAATTTATTTGCTACCTATTGACAAACAATTTAAATCAAATCCAATCATGATTAAACTGTACAATTGGATTGTATGAACGAGTGTGGCATTTAAACAATCTGCACACATATTTTTATTTGCAAAAATAAACTTTGACTAAGAGTAATGGCATTTGGATTTGAAACACTTTCAAAATTTATTATTTTTTCTTTTCTCTCTAATCTAACATTTTTTATTTTTTCCTTCCTTTTTTAGGGCATCTATTCTAACATTTTATTTGATATGGACTTATTCATCAAAATATCCCTAACATTTTTTGATTCAATTTTCTTTTTGTCCATATCCTAACTTAACATTTTTTGGAATGATTTTCATTTTTTGACTAATTGATGCTAACTTACCAAAACCAAAAAATGCTACAACACATTGCAAAAAGATCACTAAATTCATTGATATTATTTGAGTTGCTACCCAAATTTGTTGTTCCTATAATGAAGTGATTTGTTGAGAAGTGGAGAATGAAACCACACCACAAAGAAGTGCATTCTCCAAGCTAGCACTTTTGAAAAGGCCCCATGACATCCCTATTAATTTGGACCTTACGCACAATGATTTGTATGCATTTAAGGAGTGTAATTACTAGTAGGGTGATCTTCACTTGAGGGGTAATTTTGTCCTCAAATAAACTTTTGTTTCATGTTAGCCATGCCCCATACAACAACAATAAGTAGGCATTTTGACTTCTTAAGGTTGTGAATATCAAAGTAAGATTTGAAGCAGTCCTCTAAGTTTTGTTTGCCCCATAGGTGTTGCATACTTAATTGCACCTCAATGAGATCCCATACCTATGTTGTGAAGGATCAAGCAAAAGACAAAAAAGGGGATAGTTTTGGCTACATTATGACATAAATAACAAAAAATTGGGACCCTCAAAGTCTCTTCTTTAGATCCTATCCCAAGTGAATACCTGATCTTTAAAATGAGCCAAAAAAAGTAGAACACTTTTCATTGGTGCCTTTAACTCCTAGTATTTTTTGTGCCACCATTATATTGGCATATTCATGATTATATTGTAATCGTGATTATTATATTATATTTGTTGTTATAACTAATATATTTGTTAATTATATAATTCAGTTATATTTATTGTTAAATAATATAATATATGATATATTCATTACTTATAAGTTATTTATATAATATATTTCATAGTTATATATATCCATGAGATGTAGACCAATTGGTTTATGTGTAGGGGTTTAGTCACCATCAAGTTTTGGGTTCAAATTTTATGGGAAGGGGTTAAGGGTGGTAGCCAACTATGGGGTTTACATTACCCCAAGGGACATACAAACTCCACCGAGTCTTGCATAATCCTAGCGACAACATCTCGTTGTTGGAAAAATCGTTTTTCCATTTAACATGTGACCTAGCATCGATATATATATGTGTGTGTGTGTGTGTGTGTGTGTGTGTGTGTGTGTGTTATGCTTATTGTTAGTTGTTTTACATATTTTATCTTAGCTATATAATACTTTAATTATGTTTTTTGTTATATTATGTTCGTATATATTATAGATAAAAGCTTCTTTGTGTATCTTATATTTTCTTTAATAGAAATATCCAAGTCCTAAAATATCGATCTCTTGTCACTATTCTATATTATTTGGCGTGATGGCCTTCTACTCTGAATAGGTTACATTTTTAATTTGAGTATGTCTTATTGAGCTTATTTGATATTGCTTCCTCATAAACGATATTACGACCTAGGTCCTAGGACAAGAAGTTTCAAGTTCAAAGATGAGCGACCCATTTGTTGGGGATTCCACAGTGTTGAAATTTGTAATTAGGTTTGATCTTCATAGTGATCTAATTGTAACCATGACATTGTATATTCTTTATCAGAAAGAAAAAGAAATTATATTTTATTATTGGAGTATGGGTTTCATACTCAAGTTTGAGTCAAAATCATGTTCTTCGTGCTTTTATGTTTTCTAGGTCTTTATAGGATAAAAAAAATAAGTTTTTTCATGTGTCATAGTCCCATTTTGACTCATGGTAATAAATGAAAATATTTATTCTATCAAGAAAAATCCATTTATAAGCCCAAGGCCAAGTCGGCCCAAGGACAAAATCAAGTCAGCCTAAAGGAAAGCCATTTGACCCTCAAGAAAGGTTATATAAAGGAGAGAAACTCAACCCATTTGGAAACTCATCAAGCACAAGTTCAATTTTCAATAGCGAAGGTGAAGAAGAGTAACTAGGAGGATGAAGAAGAGGAGCAAAAGTCAAAGTTTGAAGATAATATTTCTTTGTCTCGCTTCTAAGGTTTGTGAAGTTGTCAAGTGAAGTTCTCGGTTGCAGGAGGTCAAAGTTGTAGGGTTGAATATCTGTGAAACATTTGTATGTGTTTAAGTTGCAGTAGCGAAGTTGTAGTCTTGAAGTTTTGGAAGCTGCCTTAAAGGAGATCTTGTTGGGGGGCGAACTTGGGGCTTGGAGGGTTTGTTGGCTTTGGTCTTTGGGTTTAATTACATATATAATTCTATATATGTTTGTATATGATATTCTTTGAACATGTTTTTGACACCGTGCCTCTGTACCTCTCCTTCTTTCCTCTCCCTGTTTATCTTCCCATCGATCCATCTTCGGTGTGTTTCCTCACTCAATTGCTCTCCCTAAGGTCTAAGCATGTCCCAAGTAAGAATGATTTAAGGCAATGTCGAAGCCTGTCCTGACATGATAAACTGGTGCAATGGTTCAAGTTCAATGTTGTTTATTGTTAATTCACTAAAATGCCTTCCATTTTCCCTGATAAGTATTTTAGAGTAAAGACCTCGAAGTTTGGATTGACAAAAATTGTTTGAAAAGCTTTGGGAACACTTATTTCTAATTTTTAAAACCTTGGACATAAATATGATAATATTTTATGGTTGTGATAGGATTTTGGATAAATTCAATATCCCCGATACTTCTATATCATCACCCCTTTGGTTAGGTATTGGGGCAGCGTTGATTTTCGGAAGTCTCTTTGTAAGAAGATTCTATAAAAGAAGAGAAGCATTTTTCTAGTTTTTCCCTTTGGAGGGGTTTGCCTTGACTTGGAGCCTATATCTTGTGTACTTTGTTTCTTTGTGATCCTCATTGTTTTTGGTAATTACTTAATGAAAAAACTAAAGAAGTAATTAAAGACCAACTGACATCATGACTAATTATCAAGATAAGGAAAATAAATTATAATCTACAAGTCTCCATATTTTCCAACATGGGATCAAAGCTAAGGTTCAAGGAGATTGAAATTCACAGTATAGTTGGCACTATGACAAGGGTCTTGAAGAAGGGTTTCAAGTTTATTAGAAATCTTGCCACATCTATCAAGGATTATATGTTGATGATCATCTCCAAGATTGTGAAGGAAGTAATAGATGGAAGTTTTTTCTCTTCTTTATCTGAAATTTTCGAGGACGAGAATGTGGGTTATTGACATGGGTGCCTCCAGACACATGACAGGAGAATGTATTCAACTCCAAACTCTATCTAAGGGAAAATATTCTCACGCAATCGAACTTGGAGACAACAAAATCTATCTAATGAAAGGAATTGGATCTACTTTGTTGGAGCTCGAGTCTAGTGGAAGCATTCACCTCAAAAATATTCTATATGTTCTAGGTTTGAAGAAAAACTTACTTTCTATTTCTTGTCTAGAGGATAAGGGTGATAAAATTTCTTTTTTTAATGGCAAGGTCTGGGTTTGGGGTAAGGGCTCTAGTATTAATGAAGCTAGGGTGATTGGGATCCATTAGGGGACATTATATAGACTCTTTACACTTCTATCTCAAGCCCTAGTCCACTTGGATGTGAGTCCTTCCAAACTATAGCATAGAAGTTATGGACACCTTTATTATAATATTTTTCCATCTCTAAGTCAAATGGTTAATGACATCCTTGAATTGAAGGAAGTGTTAGTTTTTGTAGTGTTGATGGTGTTCTAGTCTTGACAATTGTTAAAGAGGCTAACTCCATAACCTAGAAAAGGTTTTAGGAAAATCCACCTAGAAGTTACTTAATTAAGTTCATTAATCAGTAATTAAATTTTTCCTAAGTCTAACTTAGGGAAAATGATTAATTTATAATAATTAATTAAGGAATGTGAGATTTCTCTAGAAACTCACACGGATCGACTAGGAATAATCTCGGCCATGATTAAGTTTTATTATTGGTCTTTGGAGTTCCATAGTGAGATTATAAGAAGTCAATGAGTAGATGGAGGAACATACTTGAGATCGATTTCCTTGGGCAATTCGGTTTTTCCATAGAGCAGCAACATTATGTCGGAAGGGTTTGAGCCAGAGAAGGGAAGCAAAGATAGAGAGGGGCGTGGATAGTGAGTCTGAAAGAAGTCTTCCATTTCCAAAGAGTCAGCAGTAGAAGGGTCGTATTTTCTAGAGAAGTTGAGCATATCTAACGCAGATAGCTTCAGAGGGAGATTGATTTTGCCAAAGGGAAGGGCGATTCAATTGTAATTAGTCTGGAAATTATCTAGGAGGCCAAGAAAATTCCTTCTAGAGGCAGAGTCAGTCAGGATGTCATTTTTCCAGCAGTTTTAGGGCTTAGCAAGTTAGATCCTACATAAGCACTATGCAGAGGTTGTACGTCTAGCTAGTTTTTCAAGTTGTCGGAGCTGGATTAGGCGTGGTGTTGAGGTATTGGCCTCACAAATATTTTGGCCAGTTTATTTTTCTGATTGGATTGCTAGTTGGGCATCCATATATTGTACTTAGAATTTCTTATTGTTTCTTAAAAATAAAAACCCTCAATTGTTGCGACGATTTTCCCAAGTCGGGTTTTTTCGGGGGCTTTTGTCCAAAAACAATAGTGTTATATTTTTGTGTATGTACCAGAATTTTCTCAGTTTCTAGTTTATCTTCCGCAATATTTTTATTTCTAAAAATTGTAGTATGATTAATTTGTTCTTGCGATAGCAATAAAGTATTAAATTAATTAACAATTAGAAGAATTAATTCCAATTGCCGCAATAAAATTTTCAATGGTGAAATTTTTACATGGTATCAGAGCAATTTTGATCAGACAGGGAAGCTTAGAAGCGAGAGAAGAAAATTCTTTGTTCAGAGGGAGCAACAATATGAATTTTATAAGGGTTGTGTAGTGCCTAGCCAAGCAATGCGAATTGTTGGGCAATTCAATTTTTCAGTGCAGGGTTGTAGAAAAAAATGTCTTTCCAGATTGAGTTATTCCAACAAGTAGAAGGAGGAGCAATCACTCAGATTTTCACTAACCAGATTCCTTGTTTGGGCACAGGAGGGTTTTGCAGCAGTTGGCAAAATGAGAACTAGCATCAAGCGAAAGAGGTAGCACACATACAGAGGGAATTTCTCTCAGAAGGTTTCTAGTTCAGAATTCCATATTTCTAGTTGTAGTCGAAAGTAGTTTCAAGTAGATTTTCCCACTCTAGAAGGGAGTGTGAATATCATATTCAGTAGGCGAGCAGGTGAAAGCGGGAATTTTTCATTCCAGCTTCAAAGATGGCCATAGTTGGGCTTAGAGATCAAGATAGGTTGGAGGGAGACTCCAGCTATGTGATCTGGAAGGCTAGGATGTCCCTCCTATTAGATGAACATGGCCTGAAGATGTTTGCATAGAGCGTGGTGGAAGTACCGACCGATGCAGATTAGGTGAAAGAGTACAGGAAATATATGGCCAAGGTGAAGTGGGTAATCCTAGATGGACTTCAGGACCGTATAGTTTCACATATATTTGGCAAGAACACTACCAAGGAAATGTGGAATGCTCTTGCTCAGCTATATTAGAATCCTTTCAAGCAGCAGAAGATGTTCCTGAAGGAGAAGCTGAGAAACCTCAGGATGCATAATAGTGAAGGCATTGATCCCTTTCTCACCAGAATTCAAGAAATCTAGGATCAACTTACAGCAGTTAGGGAGGCAACTCAAACTACAAAGCTCGTGCATTTGTCCCTCGACAATGTCTTAGAGGACTAGAAGATCTTTGTCCAAGGAATTTTTGGATGAGATACTTTACTTGGGTGGGACAGGATGTGCTCAGACTTGCAGTAGAAGGAGATGAGGTGAGAACTTGTGAATACCTCCATCAACAGAAGCAGCAGTAAGGGGTCACAGGGTGAGAAGGAGGAAGAGAATGTGGCCCTTGCATCAAAAGGTCCCAATCAAGGACAAGGGAAGAAGAATAAAAAGAAGGACCTATCCAAGGTCAAGTGCTTAAGGTGTGGTGGGTTTGGCCACTACAATACTCAACGTCCTCAAAGGAAGAAGGAAAAGTAGGATAAGCAAGACTAGGTGACAACTCCGTGGAGAGAGAAAAATTATCCTCCAGGTTGGAGGAAGACTTCGCCATGTTTGCAGTTATACCTCTAGGAGTGAAGTAGGGCAATATGGAGCTATAGTCTCAGAGTTTCACAAAAGTGTGGGTAGGGTCCATTGAGGTGTTCTCCTCATGGATCATTACCTTGCTATGAGGGCACACAGTATTCAGGAGCAGGATGGATCAGTGTCAGTTGATGTAGTCAAATTCCAGGGTGAGAGTTGTAGACTAGTTACAGTCAGGTGTTGAGGAGTGTAAAGCAGTGTTGACAATAGAGCAGGAGGCTCAGTAGTAGAGTCAAGAGCAATGCAGATTCTTCAATGGAAAGTACAAAGGCTAGTAGTAGTCAGATGCTTAGGAGACAGATGCAGCATAGAGACACAGTTGATTCATAATTTTGGATGCTTCTCAGTTGTAGTAGTAGCAACAACATTTGAGAGGGAGTTACAGTGGAGATGTAGAGTTGGAAGCAGTATATTAGCATTAGCAACAATACAGATGCAACATTAGATTTGCGAAGTGGTTGGTGGCCAGTGTAAGGCAGTCATAGTGGCTAGATATCAATAACATGTATGGGAGGATGATGTAGAGACGAGGTGTTGGACTAGTTCAACACTAGAACACCTTCCTCGCTAATAGGGAGTGTTAGTTTTTGTACCATCGGATGGTTTTATAATATTGACAATTGTCAGAGAGGATAAGAAAAACTAGGACTACATAACGTAGAAAATATTTCATGAAAATCCTCATATAAGTGCTTCAATTAAGTTAATTAATCAGTAATTAAATTTTTCTTAAGTCTAATTTAAGGAAAATGAATAATTAATAGTAATTAATTGAGGAAGGTGAAATTTCTCTAGAAAGTCAAATGGATCGAATAGGAAATAATATCATCCACTGATTAAGATTTAATCTTGGTTGTTGGAGTCCCATAGTGAGATTATAAGAAGTCGATGGGTAGATGTAGGAACAAACTTGAGATCTATTTCCTTGGGTAGTTTTATTTTTCCAAATAGCGACAACATTCTGTCAAAAGAGTTTGAGCTAGAGAAGGGAAGCAGAGATAGAGAGGGGTAGAGATAGTGATTCTAGAGGAAGTCTTCTAGTTCCAAAGAGTCAACAGTATAAGGGTCGCGTATTTCCCAAAGAATTTGTGCAAAGCTAACACAGATAGCTTTAGAGGGAGATCAATTTTGTTGAAGGGAAGGGTGATTTAGTTGAAGTTGGTCCGAAAATTCTCCAGGAGGCCAAGTGAATTCCTTCCAAATGTAGAGTCATCCAAGACATCATTTTTCTAGCAATTTCGGGGCTTAGCAAGTTAGTGCCTACACAAGCACTGCATAGTGGTTGTACAACTAGATAGTTTTGCCAATTGTCAGAGCTGGATCAGGTGTGGTGTTGAGGTATTTTCCTCACAAATATTTTGGCCTTTTTATTTTGTTGATTGGATTTCTAGTCGAGATCCATAGCTTGTACTTAGAATTT
>APFE031136732.1:0-12293 GCA_000404065.3 Pinus taeda | reverse complement strand
ATGGTGGAGGTTTATATAGGAGAAGGATTCTCCATGAATAGTGAAAGGATGAGCTTATCTCCAAGAAAGGTGGCTCATAAGACGAACAGACATGGCATAGAAGGGAGGGCGACCTTTACAAAGCCAAAAACCAGGTCTGGAGTCATCTGGAAGGCTGGCTATTAGAACAAACTCGCCCAAACAGGATCAACGCGGGTGCATAACTGGACTGGCGCGCTGACATCGCATCTCAATGACTGAAGAGGTCTGGTCAGCGCGACTTAATACAAGCGGAGGGTGTGCTGGCTATGAAATTCGATCAGCGCAGGAAACCCGTGTGCTTCTGCGCTGGCAGCACACCAATTGCACTATCATCTGCCAGTCAGCGCGGTTATTTCAATAACAGTCGCGATGATCCAATAAACTTAGGCAAATAGGGTTTTTTGGCCATTTCAAAGAGCATGAGCATGATGGATTTGATTTCATGACACAGTAGGGAGACTGACAAGGAGACAGTGACAAATTACTGTGTAACATTAACACCCTAAAGCATGAAGCCCGAGAGAGTGGGAGGGGTGAAATGCTTTACAAAACTGTTGAACCGGAACACCACCAAGAAGAACCTGCACGTAGATACAACTGATATTTCGATTACATGTAGTCGAGGCATGGGCGCAGCCATCCAAAAGACATACAAAGAAGGTCTGTGGTATGGATGCAGCCACCCAACTGAAGAAACCATGATGATAAAAGGTATGGTCGCAGCCATCCTAAAAGACTCAGGTATGGGCGCAACCATCCATCAATGAGTCATGTAATAATGATCCCCAAAATCGCAACCTGGCTCACAACAGGCTAGAATCAGGGTCTTGTGCTCCATCCAAACCTGAAAAAAGTACAAGTCCAAACATGTGAATACAAGAGTCAGAGTCGAACATGTTTGAACATCGTTTGATTACCAGCCAATGATGAAAGTTGTTAACAGACGCAAGAGGGGCCACCAATAATGACGATGGTCCTCAAGGTACTATAGGTACAATCCACGACGTGCAAATAAATGAGCCGGTGTCAAACACCCATAGAGTCGTTCGATCGGAGGCCAATGATGAAAACCTCGCGTCGAACACGAAGAACCTGCCATTGAGGCATGCAGGCTCCAAGGTACCGGAAGGGAGTCGCTAGGTCACTTTCCTGGATAATGAGCTGAAGTCGACAGGAAGTGATCTTTATCGAAGGTGGGCCATAATGATTCCCACATCATCGATACGAGACGGAAAGATACAATATGTTTTGTGTGAAATATCAAAGGGAGGTTATACTTGCAGAGGCTAACTTCTCTTGAACATATCGGTGGTACAATGACGAATTTGGTAGTATTTGAGGTCAAATGATCAGAGGTCGTGATGACAAGACAATGAGCAGATGAATGGTCAAATAGGATCACCCAAACCCATGGAGGCAAATGTGAAATGAGATGAGATATCCCCACCCAGACACGAATGCAAACAGTGCCATGTTTGAGAGTGACATACTGCCGATGACGACGATTATGATTCCTTTATTTCCCCCACAATTTCTGGCGAGTACCCCGGTTATTTTTGGATGACAAGCTTGTCGGGGATAACATATGCTTGAGGAGCATCATTTCGATGGAGTCTGATGTCATTAAGTTTTAATGAGTCTGACAAAGGAAGAACTCGGCGTCTTTTCATGTTTAGAGAGTTTGAAAAGACAGCGGAAAAGAAAACTCCAGGGGGGTGCTTTTTCGTAAAGTTGTGTCTCTCGAGCCCGAAAATGTATAAAACGATGCTCGAAAGAACCGCCCGATCATCGCGACTGAGGAGTAATTTTCGAAAATAGTGACTTTGACCCGAAAAAGTAAAAAAGTGGTCAGAAGTACGTCCTTTTAGAGCCAGTAACGAGTGTGAAACGACAAACACCTGGCAATCTTTATTAATTTAAACGGTCGAAAAAAGAGCTTTAAAAGCGACCGCCTCTCGTTCCTTTTGACGAGCTGAAAGGAGGCTCGACGATATTTTCTTGTTTCATGTCGGAAAAGAGCTTAAAGACGACATTTTTTGGGACCAAGTGTATATAGATCTGCCGTGACTTCGCCAGTTCTGAGGACCTGCACAAGAAAACCACCCGTGTAAACCCATTTGATATGTCGAAAAACATAGTAAAACATGCATCAAAGCATAATATAGAGACATCAGGATTAAATTCATGATAGAAATGAAAAAACCCACTTTTACAAAGTTAATTAAGAACTTTTACCATAAATGGGGGGGTAAAAATAATTTTACCATTTTACCATTTTGAGCTTTGGAGAACGTTGTGGAACTACAAAGTTGACAGAGCGAATTCTTCATTGTGCGGACGCCATCCTTCCGACAGCTGATTCCAGGTAGGTCCTTCTTGCCTTGCGCTCCATTTAAGTCTATTTTTGAGCATTTTCCCCATGGGATTTGGCCATTTGGCCAAGATGTTTGAGCGTAGGTGTGCTCTTGGTCAGCGCGGATTCGCCCATCGGGTCCGCGCTGATCGATTTTTTCAACGCACACCATTTTTCGGGTCAGCACGGAAAACCCGTGTTCTTCCACGCTGACCCAGAGAAAATACAAAGGGCCGCCATTATCAGTGCGGCTGTTTTAGAAATAGTCACGCTGGCACCGTGAAAATTGATTTTTAATAATTTGAATGGATAATTTTCAAATGCTGGTAGCCTAATGCTTTTGGTTGATCATGCAGGACACAATGGCCTTTGTGTGGCAAGAGAGGGCCCACGACAATGAAGATATGGCCGCTTTTGCCGATGCCGGATGCCGAAATGCAATGCGGGCATGCGGTTTGCTAAAATTATTTCTTACTCCACGCTTGAGGGCACATCCAGACCTCTTAGAGCTCTTGATCAGAGCTTGGAACCCAGTGGATGGGAAATTTACGATCTGAGGTCATGACATCGAGTTCGATGCCACGGATATCTACTTTTTGACTGGATTGTCATGCCGAAGTGTGATGCCCATCCTGGAGCGGTAGCGACCCAGTGGCGAGACGCTCGACCAACTCATGGCCCGAGTGTGCCCACAGGCGCAGAAGACACGGAGCGGGAAAGCAAGCATTCCATCAGTGGGTGCTGGTGACATAGTCATTCGCACTATACACTTTTTAGTGACGTGGGCAGCAGGAAGTCTGGCCAACCATGAGGCCTCAAAGGCCAACCTATTGCTAGCTCTCGAGTGCTTGGAGCCCACGGTTTTCAACTGGGCAGTAGCTGTGACAAACAGCATAAAGAGATAATTGAGCAACTGCCGACGTGGAGAGTCGAAGCAGTTTGGCTACGGATCGCTCTTACTCCCTCTCATGTTTGAGCGGCTGCCAGCCCTTCAGCTACAGACCATGGTGGTGGATCCGCCTAACAGTCCACGAGAGACGAGGGCCACCAAATGGGCCCGAGTCATGCCACGTGGAGATGGCGGTCGCTCAATGTCCTGGGGCGTTTTCTTTCGAGAGTGGCTAGATCGTCAGGTTATCTTTGTTGAGGACTGGCCATACGCTGGTATCGACTTCCGTGGTGATCCCGACCTGCCATAGCCTGCGGGAGAGCAGTGGGACGATGGAGGTAACACACTTGATCTCTTTTTGATTTTTTATCTTTTGTAATGTTTTTGAAATTTTTCATGTACATGTCCTAATAAACGCTATGATGTGCAGATGTGGGACCCGTGAGACCCCTTGGCCTGGCCCCGGAGGCACGGAGAGATGGGCAGGGTGCCGCGATCTTGGCCTTAGCTCCTCCATCTGGCGACATGGCGGAGGCTGTGGTGCACAACCTTGAAGGCTTACTGGTAGGAGTCCCAGATTACCAGGGGATCGAGGAGGTCCCCATAGCTGCACAGATCCATACAGTGGATGTAGAACCCAGGATGCACCGCCTTTTGAGGCGGGTGGCACGAGCAGTGGCATGCTATAGAGAGCATAACCTACTGTAGTAGATGCCTAGGTTTTATTTTCCACTGATGTTTTTTGAGAGACATACGTCTCAGATGTACTGAGGATGTCGGTTTTGTTCATACATGTACACTTATTTTTTGAGCGCCTTAGTGCGCCACATGATATATATATATACATGGTGTTTTTATTGTATCTTATGCATCTCATGTTTTGTTAATTTACATGTTTCGCAAATGTCTGTCTAATACATAATTAGCCAATGCATCAGTTACAACATTAAGTCTTCTTGGAATGTGATGATAAGTAATGTAATCAAAATCTCTTTCCAATAACTTAACACGTAAATACAACCTTAAGATACGATGATCTTTGACGGAATATCGTCCATTGAGCTGGTGGACTACAAGCTGCGAATCTAGGTTTACAACCAATGAGCGGATTCCAAGGTTAATCTCCTCGGCTAATAATTCAATTACAACACTATATTCAGCTACATTGTTTGTTGTATGACCTAGACACACACCTTGAATATCTACTAACTCACCATGAGGATCGTATATCACCCATGCCACAGATGACAGATTGTGAGTACTGCGGGAAGCACCATCAGCGAAACCAACGTAAGGTGATCCATACATCTATTCAGAAGCAAAAGACACAATAAGCGACAATCACACCGACACACTAAGCCAAAAATCAAATGAACACGCACACACACTAAACACACTGTAAAAAAGCATATGCATGTAAAAAAAAAACGAGAGAGTGCCTGGACTCAAGCGTAATATTTCTTAAGATACAGCCCATTACGGGGCTTGTCCAGGGGATTGCCTTCATAATTGATCAGCTCATAGGCACCTTTTTGTAGAACTCTTTTCAAAATGTAGGGCCCATGCCACATTGGCTCGAGTTTTCCTGCTCCTAGCTTATCCTTAACCTGATCGTAGAGCAGTACCAAGTCTCCCTCGACGAAAGAGCGGGGATTAACAGAGTTATCGAAGTGAGTTTTCACTCGCTTCTTTTGAGCTTCGATAGCTAGGGAGGCTAGACGATGTGTCTCATCCAGTCTTTCCAAGTAAAGAAGCCGCTCTTCCACGGGAGTAGTCTCGGGAAGTAACTCGACGGCTAATTGAATATCACACTCAATGGGAAGGGTTGCCTCCAGTCCATATACTAGCTGAAAAGGGGTGAAACCGGTGGCATCCTTCAAGGAGGGTCGGTAGGCCCACAACGTATAGAAAAACATCAAATGACAACTAGACTTGTGCATGCCAACAGTTCTCTGAAGCATCGTGACCAAGACTTTATTCACAGCTTCAACCTGACCATTTGCCTGAGGATGGTACGAAGTTGAACTATCATGCCTAAGTCCTAGTTGGGTTATCAACTCGGCCATCATATGATTATGGAAATGTTTTCCGTGATCAGTGACAATAGCTTGTGGAACTCCAAACCGAGAGATAACATGGTTGAAAAGAAACTGCGCCGCCGTATGACCGTCTTCCGACAATGTGGGCATCGCCTCGGCCCATTTTGTAAAGTAATCTACAGCAACGATGATGTAACCATGCCCCCCGGCTGAGCGAGGGTTATGTTAGTGTCAGTCTTTACAGCCTTCCTCCAGTGATCAAATGTGCTCTTACAAAGTGATTTTGAAGTGTCAAGGTCAAATTTTGTCATTTCAAAGAGTCTTCAAGCAAAATTTGGTCACTAGGCATTAGGTCTAGGGTTTGCTTTAACTCCTTCTAAAGTTGCCCAAATGGCAGTCTATGTCATCATTCAGTTGAGTCTATCATCATTCATAGGGTTGTTATTATCATGTCAGTGTCTAATGAGTCATTTTACATCTTGTTCATGCTTCAGTTGTGCCTTGGCAAGTTCATTTCCCTCTCCTAGGGTTTTGAAGGCAGTTTCTCTTGGGCGGACAAATCATCGGCAAAACTTGTTTCCTGATGTTCATACACCTTCCCCTATCCTTAAAGTACCATATCATACACTTCCCAACACTCAGATTCCCCAAATCCTCATTTTTGCACAAACCCTAGTTTCTAGCTACAACCTGGCAATTTTCTAGGTTTGGCCTGTGATTTGCCCTTTTGGACCCCTTCCCCTCACTCAATCTCTGAGATTCCACTTTCCCCTGCTTCCTAACATCCCTCTCCACTCCCAAAAATTTCCCCAAGAATTTAGAATCCCCCTATCCCCTTCATTTCGCTTCATTTCGACCAAATTCCTTGTGTCACACATCAGGGCAAGTTTCACTCAAATGATGTTTCAGAGCAGTCAGAGATGAATTTTGGAAAAATGAGAGATTTTTTTGTCCACAACATGCCAAAGAAGAAAAACCTCTTTCACTTTTTTCACAGGTTTCATGGTTTTAAAGAAATGTCAAAAAGACCGTCGAGAATGAAGGTGCTCCAAGGACGGTTGGCCAAAACACAAAAACGAAGGAAAACGCCCGATCCACTCCAAATTTTGGCCAAAGCCTCTTTTGTTGAGCATGGTACTTGATTGGGGACTCCCGGCCCAAATTTCAAGAAATTTGGAGAAAATTTTGTCATTTGTGAATTTTTTGTGCTAATTACAGGTTTTGGCCAT
Organism: Pinus taeda; assembly: GCA_000404065.3. NCBI lineage: Eukaryota > Viridiplantae > Streptophyta > Pinopsida > Pinales > Pinaceae > Pinus > Pinus taeda. The sequence continues at coordinate 5,762 of APFE031136732.1, read as the reverse complement.
TTGAAACGCCGCGCTCCAAGCGCGGCTGTTTTGAAGGACTGCTCGGAATTTTGAAAACTTGGCATTTTTGGAAAGGGCATGCAAAGAGAAAAATTACCAATACTTGGGAGAATCTTGATTTTGAGATTTGAGCCTCCAAAAGCTCAAAATACATCAAAAAAATGACTTTCTGCCCACTTTTTGAGTTGCAGAAAGTGACCTTGGGAGAATTGGTTTTTGAGGGGGCAAAACAACTCCAAATTCAGAAATTCCACTTGGGATGGAAAGTAGACAGGCCAAGCTTTCCAATGAGCTATCTTGCACTTGATTTGGACCAGTGGAACCCACTCAAAAGTTGCTGCAAAGGTGCGCGGACACGAGAGCCAGGGGGCGCGGACATGAGAGCTAACTTTGCCAGAATTGACTTTTTTGGTCAAAAAACACTGTTTTGACTATGGTTGATTATTTTTACTTGTAGATGATGGATAAATGTAATATTTTCATGGCACTTTGATAGATTTTACCTCTTTTTACTCTTCTAGAAGCTTCCTTGATGTTAAAAGTGAATAATTAATGCATGAATCAGTTAGCTAAGTAATAGAGGCAAGTTGTTGAGCTGCCTATTATCTAGTGCTTAGTTTGGAATTAGTTCAAACTGCTCCTAGAAGGATGAGCTCGACCCCTAGAGGCAAGGGAAGAGGTTAGCTTGCCTATATTATGTGTTTTCTTAGTCATTTTGAGGGGTTGGAAGGTTGGACTCTTGTGGGAGAAAGCTTTATTGTATATTGTACATCTATCTATGCAATTTTAAGAAAAGGAAGGCCAGGGTTTTGCAGACATCCTTGTGGATTCTTGTGGATTGTTGTGTTGATGGTGTGTTCTCTACATGTTCTTGTAATTTTTTTAATGTATTCCACATCTCTCTTTTGCTTCTATTTGGACAGATGAAGTGATAAAGTTTGAAATCATGCTTTGACATGCTCAGCTTTTTAGTTTGTTCAAAATTTATGTTTTCTACTGTTTAGAGAGGACTCAAATGGTTGTTTGCCCTCTTTAGCTCCTTCTCTATCATCCCTGATCATCCATCTTAGATTAAGGCATCAACGCTCACTCCTACCTTGCCCCAAAGACCCCCCTGCAAAAACTGTGCTCAATCCCCACACCCTGAATTGCACTCCCTCCAATTGCCACCAAAAACCCAAAAAGATTTAAATCAACCCCCCTTATCAATTTACTAGCCTAATATCTTTGATCCTAATTGGTCAGCTTATCATATTGAAATATCTACTGAATCTGACCCGAGAGAGCCTTCTCATACCTCGTAGAGCTAGCTACGAGATGAAATGGTTTGATGTAGCCTTGAGAGTTTGTCTATCTCAGCCTAGGTGAATTCCAAGCGCTAACAGGTTACATGTCACATAATTGATGCCCCATTTAGCAAAGGGGCCTACGGTCACAACGGGGTGCAGTAGGACAACGGGCACACGCATCTTCCACTGGTAAATCTGGCATTCGTGACAAGAATGGATGGCAAGAATGCAGTCCTTGAAAATGGATAGCCAGAAGTAGCCAACACGGAGGATCTTTTGTGCGGTGCCATATTCAGACATGTGACCGCCACAAGCACTAGAGTGGTAGTCATTTAGAACTCTTTCAGCTTCTTCAAAGGTTAGACATCAACGAAGAACCGAATCAACCCCAAGACGGTACAGGGTGTCCCCAACTATGCGATATGGCTGAGCTTCGTGACGAATCCGTTGACGAGCGTCTTTCGAAGTCTCAGGGTGGAAGGAGGACGTCTGCAAATAGACAATTATGTCCCCATACCATGGATCATGGGTGCTGATAAGGAAAAGAGTTTCATCTGGAATAGACTCCTCTATCTGCGAGGAAGTAGCGGCGGGCAAGGAGCACAATAGTTCAGCAAAAACGAGTGATTTCTTGAACTTGGCCGCAGTAAATTCCAAGTCGAACTCTTGGAGGATCACAATCCACTTTGAGTACTTGCCCCCCAGCAATTGTCGTGAAAGAATGTAGGTCATGGGTTTACAATCTGAAATCACTGTAGTAGTACGCAACAGAATGTAGTGACGGAAGCGTTGGACGGCGCAGACTGTGGTGAGAGCCAACTTCTCGACATATGCATATCAAGTCTCCGTATCTAGTAAGTTGGGACTAAGATAATAAATGACATGCTCGATGCCATCATCGTCATCCTGGTCCAATGCTTCCAAGGTCATTGGGGACTGACTCAACGTCGGAGACCCGATGGCTTTCCAACATGCAATAGACATAATGCAGGTTGATGCGCCCTCATCAATGACTGTACGATGGATCGTTTTAGAATTGATGACGACTTGAATGAGGAAAGTTATCTGATGAGGCAGTCGAGGAACATGGCTCTCGAGGTCGAAGGTGATTAAATCCGAGTCCGCTAGGTCGATGCCACCGATGGCCGATAGCAGGGACTTCCTCTGAGGGGGGCAGCTCTGAAGGACCTCTAGGGCGGACATAGCAGATGGAGCCTGGGAGGGGGTCAGATTGTCGTCTCAGTACTCGGTCTCTCGATATGGAGAGGACCAGAGTTGGACGGGGGAGCATTTGAGGGAACCTCTGGCTCCTTCCCGGCGGATGATGGATACTCCTTAGCTCGAGTTGTTACATGAATAGGAATAGTTCCAGCCATGAAGACTTGGGAACCAAAGGGAGAAGATGAAGAAGGATCAACCACCATCTGGGTTTGCTAAGAGGGAAAGGGTTCTTTCAGAACCGCAGGGACCCCAGGAGCACCTTTCAACAAATGACTAACTTCGGACCGCCTAGGGCAGTCCTTAGTGTAGTGATCTTCCTCAAAAATGAGGCAATGATACTTAGGTTTGCGTTTAGCTCCTTCCTCAGTGGGAGGTTTAGAGGATTCCTGCTTGGGTTGATCAGACTTATTTTTCCCTTTCCCATTTTCCTTTTTCTTTCCTTTCGAGGTCTTGCTTGCCGTGGTGGAATGGACGGCATTGACCTCAGAAGTGTTACCGGAAATTACAACACCCTGGGAAGTGTTTTCGTGGGATGCACTTGACTTTTGCTTCCCAGAGTTCGATGATTTTTTAGAGGCCTGGTTTAAAGAGCCAATGACTCCATCGACAGATGGCTTGGGCAGGGCCTTGGATGTACCGAGCCTAGGGGCGTCTGGCAAATAATCATACAAAGTACCAGACTGAGAGTAAACTAAGTCTAGGTACTGAGCGCGTGCGATCGCTTGCTCTTCAGTTACGCAGGCTCCCATAGCAATGTCCCGCGCAATCTTGGGGACAAAGGAAGTCGTAAACCAGTCGGTGAGGAGGAAATCAGGGATCCATAACTTGATTAACCTGCGATGCCTTCTCCATTCGTGAATATGATCGGAGATATGCATAGTAGTATCCTGCTTAAGAGACATGAGGAGGTGAGTCCCTGTCTCGTACCGAATGGGTAGCTGAAAGTGATTCAAAAATGCCATAGCCAACGAATTGAAATCACGAAATGACGCACGGGCCAATTCAATATACCATTTAGCTGCCGAACCAGTGAGGGTCCTCTGAAAGAGGCGAAGCCGGATCGAGTCATCGAACCATGAATTTGATGAACACCATAAGTGATACGTCATCACATGAGCCTGAGGGTCCTCTCCAGCCTTCCCATCAAATTTGGGACAGTCACTAGGTATTTTAGTTGGAACTGTTGGCCATTGTGGATCGTGTAGAATGGGATCATTTGTTAACTTCGACACATCGGGCAATTCCAAGGTTGCTAAAAATGGTAGCTGCGGATTAAAAGACATTTGTACCAGATACGAGGTAGAACCAGAATTCCATCCAGTTCCTGGTTGCCCCCACTGTCCTTGTCTCGATGGACCTGGTCCGTAAGGGCCTTGTCTAGAAGGATTTTGTCCATAAGGGTTATTCCTAGAACCGGGTTGCTGATTCTGCCCCCCAGCACCCCATTGGTTATCATATTGGCCAGCAGGTTGTTGATAATTCGGATAAGGATTACCCTGCGGCTGTTGGTAATTCTGATACGGGGTATATTGATTTTGCCCCTGGGGTTGCTGGTATCCGTACTGAGCCTGGGAACCAGGCAACATTTGATGACCAAATTGGGATTGATACCCACCTGAATGCTGGGGTTGGGATTGGTACCCACCCGAATAAGGAGGTTGGGCGTGATACCCACCTAAATAAGGAGGCTGGGATTGATACCCACCTGAATAAGGAGGCTGGGATTGATACCCGCCCAAATACGGAGGCTGGGATTGATACCCGCCTGAGTACGGAGGTTGGGATTGTTACCCGCCCGAGTAAGGAAGTTGGGATTGGTACCCACCTGAATACGGAGGCTGGGATTGATACCCACCTGAATACGGATGGTGGGATTGGTACCCACCTGAAAGAGGAGGTCGGGATTGGTACCCGCCTACATGCCGAGCCGTCTGGCCAGAAGGTTGTCCTGGTCGGATCTGAGATGGCCCTGTTCGCCCAGAAGGTCGAGCTTGCTGAGTGAGGGGATGCCCTTGCGCAACCGAGGATTGTCCTTGTTAACCAGAGGGTTGCTGAGCGGTAGGCTGGCCTTGCTACACGTAAGGCTGGCCCCCTTGCCCAGAAGGGTTGCCTTGCTGGTTTACGAGTTAACCTTGCTGCCCATAAGGTTGTCCCTGGTTCCCATAAGGTTGCCCCGAAGGGTAGCCTTGCTGGGTACCTGGTTGACCTTATTGGGCGTTGGATTGTCCTGGGATTCCAGAAGGTTGCCCAAGATATGTAAAAGCCGGACCACTAGAGACCAAAGGTTGTCCCTGATTGGGTTGTCCTTGTGGGCCTCCCTGTTGACCTGGGTAATTTTGACCAGCATACTGCTGCCCATGATTAGGCTTCGAGTAGGGCTGTTGACCCTGGTAGGGTGGTCCTTCCTGTCCTTGTCCCGGATGGTACTGGCTGCCACCATAGCCGGTGGTACCCCAAGCCACATTCAATGGAACAGAAATCTCATCATAAGGTATTTCAGGCAAGGAGGTAAACAAGTAATGATTCTCAGGATCATAATACGGGCCTTACTCATCTGGGTTCTGGACATTACGCAAGTATTGAAAATATGCCTCCTCTGCCGTCATATGATCGGAAGAAGGAGGAGCACCACTTGCGGGGTGCACAACTCTAGAAGCGGGTGACGGTTGACCACTTTACGTTGGACCTCGAGATGGGCCCGCGGCAGAAGTGACAGCTGATGACGTTGTGACTATACTAACAACTGGAGTTGACGCCGTGACACAAACGGTCGGGTTGGAAGGTGTTAGTGTCGGTCTTAAGCCCTCCATCAGTGATCAATTGCTCTTTGCATATGCATGGTTAGGTGTCTCATCAGTGTCAATTTTGCATCCCGCTAGGCATGCCATAACACTGAATGGAGGAAGCTAGTCATTTTTCCCTTCTTGGCTTTGCTGGATGAGGTCATACTACAAATGTAATTGAGTCATACTTGTCGTTATTTTGTCTTGAGGTCCCATGGTCTTAGGTCTAGGGTTTTGAGTCAAAATTATGTCAAGGTCACGAGTCAAGGTCAGTGAGTGCCCAGCAAGCCAGAGGGAGGTATGTACATATGTTTCATTGTTACTTTCATCAGCTACAGATCATTTTATGCCTTGGATTTAAAAACCCTGTTTTTAAGTCCAAGGATCATGAAAAATTTGTAAAAATAAAGAAATTCTCAGAAATTTTGCTAAAGTGCTGGCAACAACCCTGGTTCCTTCTCCACAGTTC
>APFE031136730.1:0-16769 GCA_000404065.3 Pinus taeda | reverse complement strand
ATATATATATAAAATTAAACTTACTCACTTCTATTAAAACTCATTTTTATTAGAACTATGAAATGAGAAAAAGCTAAAAAATTAATCAACAAAAACTTTAAAACTCTAGAATAATCGTACTTTTATTAACTAAAAGAAGAAGTGTTGTTTTATAAAATAATAATTATAATATTTCTATATATATATATATTTTTAATTTGTATTTAAAAATAATATATATGTGTTGAAAATGATTTACATTTTCTTAATTAAATAAATATTTTTTTTTTTTATTGAAATTTTTTAATTCAAATCAAATTAAATTATTTTTTCATTCAATATATTTTATAATAATTTTAAAAATTTTATACTTATTTTGAAAGGAAAAAATATTATTATATGGGCTAGTATTTTTAAACAAGAACTTATTCTCTATCTTCAAAACTAAATCTACCAATATTTAACATATCAAAATCTCTATTTTCAAAACCTAATCTACTAGCATTTAACATATCTAATAATTTAATGAAAGTTAATGAATCTTCTGCAAACAAATATGTCATTATATTTCATATTATTACAAATTAACATATGAAATAATTTAATGAAAGTTAATGAATATTGGGCCAACAAATATCTCATTATATTTCATATTATTACAAATTTTGTCTAAAGAAAGTTAAATTTCCTTCTTCATTTATTAATTTGTTTTATATTAATTATTTGCATTTTTTTAATTTAAATAAAATACATTTTTTTAATTTCATAAATTTTATAATATATTTTAATTTTTTTTAATTATTTTAAATAATTAAATTCAGAAAAAATAGTATCACTTCTACAATTCTTTTTTATATCTGCTAGTATATTTAAAGAAAGAATAATTCCTTATTTTTAAGAATTTTCAAAACATAATCTACCACCCCTCAGGATGTCTAATGTTTAATCAAAGTTAATGAATCTTGGCAAAAGTAATATGTCAATTTATTTGATGTTATTGCAAATACTTTCCAAAGAGAAGTTAATTTTCCTTATTTTATTATTCAATTTTTTTTAGAGTAATTTTTTTCCCAATTACATTGGGCTATTATAAAATTTTATAACTACTATCAAATAGAAATTAATACTTACAATAATAAAATAAATTTATGAATATTCATATTAAAATTTTAAATTTTATTATAATTATAATCATATTTATTATTGTTTGCTAAGTGGTGTGAATATTTAACATGGATGGATTTTCTTGGAGTTTTGAACTAATGATATTCACTTCATGGAGTGGCTTAACATAATACCCCACCACCATCTATTCTACTTCCCATGGAACATAGTTATGTTCATTTAATAATAGTACCATAATTTATTATATTTATAAAAAAATATTCATTCATAATATTTTTGAAATTAGATATTGACGTGTTACTAAAAATACATTAACACTCCTCATGAGTTGTAGAATTAACACTAGTGACGAATGACCAACAACTTGCAATATACATCTCCTCGTCCCTCTCTCTCTCTCTCTCTCTCTCTCTCTCCACTAACTATCTCTTTTCACCCCTATGTCTCTCTCTCCACCTCTCACTCACTCCCTTTCTGATCTCTTACTCTTGTAATCCAACCCCCTCTCCCTCTCCCTCTTGCACTCTTCCTATATGCCTCCCCTCTTTGTCCTGTAATATATCTCTCTGACTACTCCCTTTATGCCAGCTTCCCTCCCTCTCCCTCTCTATATACCTTTGAAACTCTATTTATCTGTCCACCCTCACTCTCTCTCTCTCCTTATCCCTCTCACCCCCACTCCCTCTCTCCCTATCCCTCTCTTCCTATCCCTGTGTCTCTATTCCTTTCTCTCTCTTTATCCCTTCCGCTAGTATCTCCCTCTCTCTCTCTCCCCCTCTCTCTCTCCCTCTTTCAATGTCTCTCTCTCTCTCACATTCTCTTCACTCTCTCTCAATCCCTCCCTCTCTCTCATGTACCTACTACAAACACATAAAATTAAAAAATTTACCCTGTTGAGTTATATCAAAGTTATCATTGTCCGGATGTTATATATGATACCACCTTGGGTCACAATACATAGTTCCCAGTGCTCGGAAAACTTTCTAATGACATGATAGACTTTTGCTTTAATGTGACACCATACCACTGTCCTTCCGGATTCACCTACACTATCCACTTGGCTTAACATTTATCACCTGCTTTGTCATGGTGGTGTGGCAAGGGCAGGAGTACCAAAAACATTTATGCACCTCGGGCTCCTCCAGTCATCAATGGTGGAGATTTTGGTCGGCAGATCCAAGGGTTGAACATCGAACCAAGGGATTTGTACTCATTACCCTGGTGATATGGTTCATTCAGCTCATTGTTTCTTCACACTCGATCCAGCATCGCTCCACCTTCCACTATGCCAAAAATTGTCTGCAATACTATGGTTACTGCTCAAGGTTTCAGTTTAGTTGGTGGGTTGCCTAAATTTCCAGTGATTTATATGACTTGGGTAAGTATTCACCACCTTTCCTCTTTCTTCCGTTACTCATCTTTTCTTTGGCAATACACATCTCATGGTTGTAGCAGTTTTCTTTCTTTTGTTTCCGGGATGAAAGAGGAATGGGCGCGGCCAAGTAATGTTGGCTCGAATAAAGGGATGGTAATGGCTACTTGGACTCTCTACCTCCTGCGCAGACTATCGGGTAAGAAAATATGGTTCTGGGTTGAACTTTCATGGAACTACACTGTATAAAAGCTACCATTGCAAGGGTTATGGACCTTTCTCTTTTTTTTTATGATTCCAGCTCCAGAGGTATTGCCTATCAAGCCTAGAGAAGTGTTATTCTATGGCCTTACTTCATGGTTTCATGTGTTATAATGTTGCAGCTGTCCTGGCCTGAGGCTTGGTCACTTGGATGCATTTTCTGGCTTGAATTTCCTTTGACTATGTCAGTTGTGATTATGTGAAAATTTTCTTGGGTCCTTCTGTAAACTGTGGTGAGTTTTCTGGGGTCAATCCCTTGTAAGTTATTTGATTGTTGGCCAAGTTTTCTTATTAACAGTTCAAGAATCCTTGTACCAGGCTAATTGTTGGTTAATTAGTTTGTGCTTAGAATTGAGCTGAGTCCTTAAGACTTTCGGCATGAATTTTTGGAATTAAATTCTGTGTTTGTATAATTGTTTTCCAAATGATAAATCTAACTGTTGTTTACGTTCTCAACACTGAAACTACTCGTGCACTATAGTTCCACTCTTCTATTTTATGATGATAGAGTTTTATATGCATGTTCTTGTATGTGAAGAAATAAGTGAGGGTTTATATAGATCCCAACAAATCTGTTAGAAAAGAGTCGTTTATTTATTTGAGCATCTGGGTTTTTCTTGTATGTCAATAATACTCTTTGCTTTTCTCAACGTTGTAACGAGTCACTCTTTTTTTTGTCTTTTGGTTGAAATATTGGCCGCCGAAACCCCTTCAAGGTTTCTTCTGGTACTTCCTTAGGGTTTCATCCTATGATATTGTAGGGTTTCCATCTATATACTATAGGGTTTCCTCCTATATAACTATAATAGGAGAACCTCATTTTCAAAGATATTCCAAATATCGTGCCCTTCTCTCTCTTAATTTAGTTGGAGATCCAATGTACATTCATACTTCTCGACCCGCAGGCTGCCAAGAAAGCCTCGATCGCCTCAGTTTTACCTTTCTCATGCGACTTTGTCATGAGGTTGTGCATGCCAATAGTTTAATATAACTCAGTTCCGGTCTTTCTGCCTTGATTTATATTCAAACTAGAATCTGCAACGATTCCAGGGTTCAAGTATCGACCCCATACTTGTATTTGTTCCAAGTTTTATCATTTTCTTCTTAATAGCATGGCAACATTTCTTTCAGTTTAAACAAGAATTTCATAGAAGGATAAAAAACTGTTTGCGCATGTTTCATTTTCAAGCATTATTTTCCTACACTTGTGATTTCATAGTTCTCAAATATTCTCTTATCTTTTTTGTTTGTCAAGATGTTGTAATAAGAGTTCAGTTTGCATCGTATGGTTGTATTCACTATCTTTGAGGTGTTTGTTTGATTAGTACCACAGACCCTAACTTCTGTTTCTAATTTTTCTTATTCAACATTTTTTCTGCACGATAAATATTCTCTAGTTATTTCCCTTATATTTAGAAAAAAAGTAAAAGAACTATTTCGATCATACAATTCACTCCTAACCACAAGAAATAAACCAGACCCCTATATCATGTTTCTGAGCAAATTACATATAAATTATTTATCAAATTATCTAACAGATTATCTTAATAGATTATCCAAGTGATTTTCCTTACTTACCTGGTCTCTTCCTAGCGATAAATACTCTTTAGAGGTTCACCTAGATTCTCTGCTTTTTTCTTGTCCACCCAACCATGAGATTCATCTTTCAAGACTAGAATCTCCCCCCTAACTCTCTTGCATGATCACTATCCTCAGCAAGAATGCACTTAGTGCTTGGCTATCTAGTCATCACAAGACTTAGCCCTCTATCCTCCTCTACCTGTCCCTACACCGTAGATTTTTGCCTCTCCCCACTTCCTTTTCTCTGGAAGCCTTTATAGTTAGGGGAGATAGTTAGGGTTGTAGTATCAGAAACCGTCTTTTCCCAACTTCCTCCTCAAAAGTTGCCTGCATTTTCCAAGAAAAACATTTCTTATATTTCCTTAAAAATAATAATAACAAGACTATTAAATTTCAAACAGCTAACAATGTCATATTTAGTTATGTCTTTTACCACAATAAAAATCAAATATTTACATTTTCTTGGGGTATCACATCTCCCCCTCCTAAAATCGGACATCATCCCGATGTCTTCCGACCATGAACAACCCTGGGTAAGCTTGTTTCATGAGCTCTTCATCTTCCTAGGTGGCCTTGTCAGGCACAAAGTGCTGCCACTGCACTTTAACTTGGGTAATAGCTCGCTTCCGCATCATGAATTCTCTCTGGTCGATGATGTTCAGGTGTTGAACTAGGATTTCTCCTTCCGGTTTGACCTGCAACATGCAACATCCTAAGTCAGTTCTCTTTTAAAGGGAAACACTTAGACTGATTTACAGGAGATAATTCTCACTTGTATATCCTGCCATTTGATTATATGTTTAGGATCATAAACATATTTTTTCAACACAGAAACATGGAAGACATTGTGGACTCGTATGTGACTTGGCAAGGCGAGCTTGTAAGCCACCGACCCAATTGTTTCTAAGACTTGGAATGGTCCACAAAATTGAGGTGCCAACTTGGTGCAACCATTCCATTGTAGTGTGCTCTTTTTTGCTCGTATTCTTACATACACATGGTCGCCAACTTGGTACTCCTTGAATCATCTTTTTCAGTCAGCAAAGCTCTTTTTCCTATCCGGAGCTGCTTTTAAATTGGATCGTACCTTGTTAGCCATGTCCTCCATCTCTTTAACCATTTCAGGACCTAACATCTATTTTTCTTCCGGTCCACCCCAACTTGAGGGTGTGCGACACTTCTGCCCATACAGTACTTCAAACGAGCTCATTTGCAGTGATGTATGATAACCATTATTATACGCAAGATTGAAAAAGTGCAGGTAATCTTCCCATTTGGTTGGTTGTTGCATTACATATGCCCTTAGCATATCTTCCACCACCTGGTTCACCTGTTCTGTTTGCCCATCAATCTAAGGGTGATATGATGTACTGAAATTTAGCTCAGTCCCTAATTCTGTAAACAATGTTTTCCAAAAGACCAATGTAAATTTAACATCGCAGTCTGAAATTATTGTTTTTGGTAGCCCATGCAACCTAAATATATTATGCATAAAAATATGGGTGACCTGAACAACTCTATAAGTAGCCTTCACAACTATAAAATGTGTTGATTTACAAAATTTTTCCACCACCATCATGATGGAGTGGTTATTTTTCCTTGTCTTGGGTAAACCTGTTATAAAGTCCCTAGAAATGGTTTCTCACTTCCATTCCGGAATGGGTAATGGTTGTAATAACCCCACAGGGTGTTGGTGTTCTGCCTTTATTTGTTGACACTCTAAACAACGTGCCAAATACTCAGCCACATCTTTTTGCATACCCAGCCAGTAATATTCTTTTGGGAGTGTCTCTATCATTTTCTAGTATCCGGGGTGTCCGACATAATTGCTTTTATGAAACTCATCCAAAATTCAGTTTTTAATGCTAGTTTGATTGGGCACATATAGTCTTTTCCTGTAATACAGTAGTCCAGCAATGTCCACTGCATAATATTGTCGATTTCCTTTGCTGGTTGGTTGTTTTACTTTCTCTTTTATTTGCTGATAAATGGTATCCTGCTCTACTTCTTTTTTATTCATCTCGTCAAAGGGGCTTTTCCATTCGCTACTGGAAATTTCGTATACACATTGTAATTTATGACTTAGAGTGTCTGCCACCCGATTCTCTTTTCCCTTCAACTGTTTGATTTCTAAATCAAAACTTCTTCGGAAATCCACCCACCGTGCTTGCATGAAATTTAAAGTGGGCTAGCTAAAATAATTAGTCAGGCTATGGTGGTCTGTCAATAATAAGAATTTCCTTCCCATGAGATAGTGCCACCACATTTTCAAAGCGTGAATCATGGCTGCCAACTCCATATCATAAGCGAAATATTTCTGCTCATGCTCTTTTAGTTTCCTTGACTTGTAAGCAATTACCCTCCCATATTACATCAACAAACCTCCTACACCTTCTTTGCTTGCAACAATGCATACCACATAGTCCTTACTAGGATCAGCTATGGTCAAAATGGGTGCAGTGGTGAGCAGATGCTTAAGCCGCTCAAAACTTCTTTGGCATTCCATGGTCCATCTGAAAGCTCTTCCTTTTTTCTATAAGGAAGTGATAAGATACACTAATCTTTAGAATCCTTCTACAAATCATCTGTAGTAACCGGATAATCCCATGAAGGACCTGATGTCTGCCACATCTTTCGGTACAGGCCATTCCAGTATGGTCTTTATCTTTTCGGGATCCACTGCAATCCCTTCCTTCGTGATTATATGGCCCAGATACTGTATTTCCTCCTTGAAGAAGTCACACTTATTGAACTTGGCATATAAGTGGTGTTCTAGGAGGGTTTGCAACACTAATATTAGGTATTCCTTGTGCTCTTCCATAGTGAGGGAATATATTAGTATATCATCAATAAATATCAGCACAAATCTATCCAAATATTGATGAAATATATTGTTCATTAAGCACATAAAAGTTGTGGGGGCATTAGTTAACCCAAAGGGTAGCACCACAAACTCGTAATCTCCATACCTTTTTCTAAAAGCTATTTTAGCGATGTATTCTTCCTTAATCCTCATTTCATGATACCCTGATCGCAAATCAATCTTGGAAAATACTGTTGCACCTTTCACTTGGTGGAAAAGTTCATCAATCCAAGGAAGAGGATACATGCTTTTGATTTTTAGTTTGCTCAACTGATAATAATCTATTCACATGCAAAGGATCCCGTCCTTTTTCTTAACAAACAAAACCGGAGCTCCCCAAGGAGACACACTGGGACGAATATAGTTTTTGTCTAATAGTCCTTCTAATTGCATTTTTAACTCTATCAACTTAGGTGTGCTCATTCTGTAGGGCACTTGGGATACCAAAGCTACCCCTGGTATCAATTTGATAGTAAAGTCTATGTCCCTTTTTGGTGGCAGTCCGGGAATCTCCTCCAGAAACACATAAGCAAATTCTTGTATCACAGGGATGTTGTCCAATGTAGTTGTTTTATCTTTCGAGTTAGCATAGCCCACTTGGATGGCATAGATATGACACCCCTTCCTAATGCATCTTGCTAACTGAGAGGGATTTATTTTCCGAACCTGTACTGCTCACTTAATCCCTTTCATCTCTTACCTTACTCCAAGCTCATCTCTATAATAAATAGTCTTTATTTTGCAGTTGGCTAAGGACCAATGTTTTTCTAGCTAGTCCATACCGATTAGAACATCATATGTACCAAGGGGGAGAACATTCAAATCTTTCAACACTGGCTACCTTGCCATGTTTAGAGAGCACTTATTGACTTTTATAAGTACTCGCCTCTTGGCCCCTATAGCCAGCTATACTCACCACAGATTCTTGAATTTAACTGGTTGCAATTTATAGTGCTCTATGACCTTAGGACTAATATAACTTAATGTGGCTCCAGGATCAATTAAAACAGTTACAGTAAGGCCTGAAATTTTACCTTTGAATTCCACCATGGTCGGCTGGTACTCCGCTTGACAATCTTCCAGGGCCACATCAATCCATGGTAAACTCCGTCCTATATCACTGACTATCGATGCTTCCTAAATTTGGGAAACTTGTTCGGTCCCTTTTCTTTGAGGATATTTTTTAACGTAATAAGGCCCACCACAACCCAAAAACTACATAGGAGGCCTTGATGTCCCTTTGCTGTCCAACTTTATACGTTGTTCACTGATTCTAGACTCATTGGTTGGCTTGGGCTTGAGCGAGTTTCTCTGTATATTTCTGCTGCTTTGCCCCTTGTCAAAACCCTTGTTATTACTACCACGATTTCCCTTATTGTTTCCAGCCAACTTATTAGTTCCATTATCATTCCATATTTTACCTAGAATTTCCCCCTTCTGTTTACTTTGCTGGTAACAAATTCTAGCTTTACGAATTGCTTCATCCATTGTCTTTGGATTGTCAAAATCAATCCTTTCCCGCATATTCAAAGGTAAACTACTAATGAACCTCTGCACTTTAGCTTTTTCTTATCTAATATAAGGCACATAATGAAGAAATGAAGTAAAATGAGTGATAAATTCGTCCATGGTTTGTTGTCCCAGTCGCAGGTCATGTAATTCTCTTACCTTTTCATCATAAAAATGCTCAGTCCAGTATCTTTTCTTAAAGTACCTTTGGAATTTCTCCCAGGTTATGTTATGTTCGCTTACTCCTCTTATGATCTGAACTTCTTCCCACCACAGGGTGGCTTTTCCCTATAATTGGAAGATGGCCAATCGTGCCTTCAGGTTGTGATTGTATTCATATATCTGGAAGTATTTGTTCATATTTATCAACCACACCTCAGCTGCTTCCTCCTGTTCTCCGTCAAAGTGTGGCGGTTTGATCTTACGAAATTCCCATTGCAACTCTATCCATTGCCTTTTTTATTTTTGTTGTTCGGATGCATAATCAGATCATTCTTCCCTTCCTTCTGACTCTTCAGCTTCTATGTGGTGATTCTAATCTTCTGACATTCTCTGTTGCTCAGCACTAGGATTCGCTGGAGGCTGATTCTGTCTATCGGACAGGCTCTTTATAATCCTCTCATGTTCCATAATTAACCTTGCATTATCCTCCTGTAACTGGCCCATTTCATTTTTCAACTCTTGTACTATCTCCAAAATGGCCAGGTTTGTATTGCAAGCCTCCTCTCCAATCTGTACCCACAGCTCGGGCTTATTCTCAGGACCAGTTACAGGTCCCTAACCCACTACGAACCTGCGTGACACACTGTCTGTTCTCCTCATGCTGTCAGTCTCTTGTTTCCTGTACTTAGCATAAGAAAAGCAATAGGAAAAGAAACAAAGGTTAGTGCATTAATTGTTTCTTTCCTAAATTTTACTTGAACTCCTCAAGGGAGATGGAAATAAATGGTATGTACTTTTATCTATCTATCAAATTTTTTTCTTTCAATTCCCAAAGGCCACAATTTTCCATAAACTTGGCTCTGATACCACTTGTCATGTACCTACTACAAACAAATGAAATTAAAAAATTTAGCTTGTTGACTTATATCAAAGTTATCGTTGTCCAGATGTTATATATGATACCACCTCGGGTTACAATACATAGTTCCCGGTGCTTGGAAAACTTTCTGATGACATGATAGACTTTTGCATTAAAGTGACACCATACCATCCTCCTTCAAGATTCACATGGACTTTCCACCTGGCTTAACATTTATCCCCTGCTCTGTCATGGTGGAATGGCAAGGGCAGGAGTACCAACAACATTTATGCACCTCAGGCTCCTCCAGTCATCAACGGTGGAGATTTTGGTTGGCAGATCCAAGGGTTGAACATCAAACTAAGGGTTTTGTACTCGTTACCCTGGCGGTATGGTTCATTCAACTCATTGTTTCTTGATGCTCGATCCAACACCGTTTTGTCTTCCATTGTGGTGAAAACTATCTACAATACTATGGTTACTGCTCAGGGTTTTAGTTCAGTTGTTGGGCTGCCCAAATTTCTAGTGATTTATATGACTTGGGTAAGTATTGGCAAACTTTCCTCTTTCTTCCATTACTCATCTTTTCTTTGGAAATACACAACTCATGGTTGTGACAGTTTTCCTTTGTTTGTTTCCGGGATGAGAGAGGAATGGGTGTGGCCAAGGAATGCTCGCTCGAATCAAGGGATGCTGACAGCTACTCGAACAATCTACCTCTTGTGTAGACCACCAGGTAAGCAAATATGGTTCCGGGTTGAACTTTCATGGAACTGCACTGTATAAGAGCTTCCATTGCAAGGGTTATGGACCTTTCTCTTTTTTTTTTTATCATTCTAGCTCCGAAGGTATTGCCTATCGAGCCTGGAGCAGTGTTATTCTGTAGCCTTACTTCATGGTTTCATGGGTTATGAGGCCACGAATATCCTGGCCTGAGGCTTGGTCACTTGGATGCATCTTCCAGCTTGAATTATCTTTAAATATGTCAGTTGTAATTATGTGAACATTTTCTTGGGTCCTTCTGTAAACTGTGGTGAATTATCTGGGGTCGAGCCCGTGTAAGTTATTTGATTGTTGGTCAAGTTTTCTTATAAACAGTTCAAGAATATTTGTGCCAAGCTAATTGTTGGTTAATTAATCTGTGCTTAGAATTGAGTTGAGTCCTTAAGACTTTCGACATGAATTTTTGGAACTAAATTTTGGGTTTGTATAATTGTTTTCCAAATGATAAATCTAACTGTTGTTTACGTTCTCAAAACTAAAACTACTGATGTACTATAGTTCCACTCTTTTAATTTATGACGGACATAGTTCTATACGCATGTTCTTGTATGTGAAGAAATAAGTCAGGGTTTATATAGATGCCAACAAATCTATTAGAAAAGAGTCGTTTATTTATTTGAGCATCTGGGTTTTTCTTGTATGTCAATAATACTCTAAGCTTTTCTCAACGTTGTAACAAGTCACTCTTTTGTCTGTCTGTTGGTTGAAGTATCAGCCGTCGAAACCCCTTCAAGGTTTCTTCCGGTACTTCCTTAGGGTTTCATCCTATGATATTGTACGGTTTCTAGCTATACACTATAGGGTTTCCTCCTATATAACTATAATAGGAGAACCTCATTTTGAAAGGTCTTCCAAATATCGTGCGCTTCTCTCTCTTAATTTAGTTAGAGATCCAATGTGTATTCATACTCCTTGACCCGCAGGCTGCCAAGAAAGCCTCCATCGCCTCGGTCTTACCTTTCTCATGCGACTCTGTCATGAGGTTGTGCACGCCAATAGTTTACTATAACTCAATTCTGGTCTTCTTGCCTTGATTTATATGCAAACTAGAATCTGCAACAATGCCAGGTTCGAGTATCGACCCCATACTTGTATTCTTTCCAGTTTTATTATTTTCTTCTTAATAGCGTGGCAGCATTTCTTTCATATTAAACAAGAATTTCATAGAAGGATAAAATAATGTTTCCGCATGTTTTGTTTTCAAGCACTATTTGCCTACACTTGTCATTTCGTAGTTCTCGAATATGCTCTTATCTTTTCTGTTTGTCAAGTTATTTTTATAAGAGTTCGGTTTGCTTCCTATGGCTGTATTCACTATCTCTGAGGTGTTTGTTTGATTAGTACCACAGACCCTAACTTGTATTTCTAAATTTTCTTATTCAAGATTGTTTCTGCATAATAAATATTGTTTAGTTATTTGCCTTGTATTTAGCAGAAAAGTAAAAGAACTATTTCCATCATATTGTTCTCTCCTAACTGCAAGAAATAAACCAGACCTCTACATCTTGTTTCTGAGCAGATTACATATAAATTATTTAACAAATTATCTAACAGATTATCCAAGTGATTTTCCTTACATACCTGGTCTCTTCCTGGTGATAAAGACTCTTCAGAGGTTCACCTGGATTCTCTGTTGTTTTCTTGTCCACCCAACCATGAGATTCGTCCTTCAAGACCAGAATCTCCCCCCTAGCTCTCTTGTAGGATCACTATCTTCTGCAAGAATGCACTTAGTTCTTGGTTATCTAGTCATCACCAGAATTAGCCCTCTGTCCTCCTCTACCTGTCCCTACAGTGCAGATTTTTGCCTCTACTTCCTTTTCTCTGGAAACCTTTCCAGTTAGGGGAGGTGGTTACGGTTGTAGTCTCAACAACCATCGTTTTCCAACTTCCTCCTCAGAAGTTGCCAGCATTTTCCAAGAAAAAAATTTATTATATTTCCTTAAAAAAATAATAACAAGAATCTTAAATTTCAAACAGCTAACAATGTCATATTTAGTTTTATCTTTTACCACAGTAAAAATCAAATATTGACATTTTCTTCGGGTATCACACTCTCTCCTTCTATCTCTCTCTCTCCATCTCTCACTCTCACCCCAACTCTCTTTCACACTCCCTCTCTTTATTTCTCTCTACCTCCCTCTGCCCTCTCTCCCTCACTTTCCCTCTGTCCCTCTATCCATCCTTGTATTCCTTCCCATTCCCTATCTCACTTTCTTCCCCCCACTCTCCCTCTTTCCATCACTCTCTCTATCTCCCTCTTTGTCTTCCTCTCTCCTACTCTGTCTCCATCTCCCCCTCCCTTTATCTCTCACTCTTACTACTTTCTCTCACTCTCCCTCACTCTCTCAATCCCTCTCTCTCTCTCTCTCCCTTCATATTTCTCTCTCCCTCTCTATATTTTTCTCTCCCCCTCCCTGTCTCTCTTTTCCTCTCACTCGCACCTTTCTCTCCATATCTCTCTCTCCCTCCTCTCTTTCCACAGCACTCTCACCCCCCAACCCACTCTCTTTCTCTCTTTTCCCTCCTCCCCCAAATCTCTGTCATACCTTCCTACTCTCTCCCTTTCCCTCTCTACTGCAGTTTCCTCTAGTCCCTCTCCTCTCTCTATCTCTCACACACACACAAAATATCTCATATTTTCTCTCCCTCCCCTTATATTTCTCCCTTTCACACTATCTCCTTCTCCCTCTCTCCTTGTCACACTCTCTCATACTCTCTCTCCCTCTATTCCCCACTTTACCTTTGTCCCTTCAACCATCCCTACATCCCTTCCCACCATGCCTCTCTATCTCCTCCCCCTACTCTACCTCCTTCCATCACTCTCTTGGTCTCCCACTCCATCTCTCCACTTTGTCTCCATCTCCCCCTCTCTTTATCTCTTCCTCTTCCCACTTTCTCTCACTCTCACTCACTCTCTCACTCTTTCTCACTCTTTCACTCCCTCCCTCGCTCTTCCTTCATGTCTCTCGTCCCCTTTGTATCATTGTCTCTCTATCTCCCCCTTTGTCTTTCACTCCCTCTCCCACCTTTCTCTCCCTACCTCTCTCTCTCTCCTCTCTTTCCCTGACACTCTCACCAACCCTCACCTCCCCACCACCTTGCTCTCCGCACTCCTCCCCTAAATCTCTCTCTCCCTCTCATGTCCTATGCCACTTTCTTTTTGTCCCTCTCTCTCTCTATCAACAACCCTCTACCACCCCAACTTTCTCTCTCTCCCTCTCTCCCCCCTTTCCTGTACGCTCCCTTCCGCGTCTCCTTGTCCACATTTCCTGCTCTCTCTCCCTCTACCCTTCTCTATCCCTCCCCTCTCTTTCTCTCTCGTTCACACTACCACCCTCTCCATCTCTTCCTATTGTACTCTCTCCCACTCTCTCTCTCTCCTCCTCTTCTCTCTCACTCACTCTCTCACCACTCCTCCATCTCTCCAACACCTCTATCTCCCTCTATCAAATTGCTCCCTCCCTTTCTCTCCCCCCATGAACTCTCTCTTTCTCTCTACCTCCCTCTCATTCTCTCACCCCTCCTTCCCTTTCTCTCCTATGATCTCTTCCCTTCCCTCTGCCACTAACTTCTCTCCCTCCACCTTGCCCCCCTTCCCCCATCTTTCTCTTCCTCCCTCCCTCTATCCCTTCCCTATATGGATGTCTCTCCCTCATTCCCTTCACTATGTCTCCCTCATTCTCTTCCCTCTATATCCCTTTTTTCTTCAACTCTCTATCTCCTCCTTGCTCCCTCCCTCTCACTCCCTCTAACACTTCCCCTACAAATATCTCTCTCGTTCATTAAGTTAAGATAGAAAAAACTTCCAAGTAATTCAATTTCAATATAATAAAATTGATAATAGCTTCCTCTTCTCCTTACTCAAGAGTAAAATAAATATGTAATTTCTAAATATAAATAGATTGAAATTAACAATAACATAAATACATAATAAAAATTAGAAATTTATATAAATAAATAAATATTAAATATTTTTTTGATTTTTTTCAAATAAATAAAACTAAATATAAAAAAAAATATAATAAACTATAAAAATTCAATTCTTATATAATAAATAAAAATTTCAATCATCATTAAGTTTTAAATCTGATTAAGCTCTAAATTGAAGCTAATTGACTGATAAAATTAATGACCAATTCCCAACAATCTTTTAAAAATATATTTGTTGATAGTTAGTGTGTGAAACCGGAATTAGACTTAAGACTCATGAACTCATTGCTTCATAATTAAAAAAATACTAACAGAAAATTAAAATATCAAATTAAATTTAAAGTTATATATATCTGAAAGATGTTAAATATTTTACATATTTGGATAAAAACCCTTGATTTAAAGTTATATATATATATCTGAAAAATGTTAAATAGTTTACATATTGGGATGAAAACCCTTGATTTATAGTAGCTTCACCTTTTCTAAATCCTTGTTTATAATCTATCTCAAATTCAATTTGTTAATTTTATTTTTATTTTTTATTTTTTTTTAATGGTTTATGATATACTCAACTACAAATTTGATGTAAGATGTTTCGCAGGGTTTTCGATTTTCATTATAAATAAGAGGAAATTTGATTGCATAGCTTTCCATTATTATTCTATAAAATGACGTGGCAGGTCATTCAAAAGGCACCCGCCCATCTCAAATAACAAAAAATTTCAAATAATACAAAATCTCGCGAGATTCATAGCATTAGAAGTGACAACCAATCCTTCAAAACAAATCTACTTATTTTAAAGCACCTTAACAAGCATAGTAAGAAATGAGCAATACAATGCAGCGTGCTGCTCTGGTTTCTAAATAATCGGAGCTTAATATTCACAAGGAAACCAAAATTTATATGTATAGAATTGACGAACAAGGGTGGTATTTAGATTTCTATTGTATGAATATCGCTTATCAATTTAAAGAGTACGATAAATGATGACCATATACATACTAAGAGGATAATTCCAAGTGTGAACCAAAAGTTTTAAAAAGAAAAAAACAATTAAATTTTGAAGCACTTAGCGTAGGTTTTCACGAACATGCGCGACCGTAGACAAAAATGTGTACGACTATTAAAACAACAGCATATGCAGCGATAGATGTAAAAGAACCATTTAAACAAGAGCATGGAAAAACATGGTCTAGGTGTACCTGCGCAATTTGAACGTGATTGAAGGTGTTGGTGGTGAATAGCTCCCAAACGCAGCCCTGCTTGTAGCAGCAGTCTATAGCTAGACGAAAACTAACGTGTTTAAGTAGTCAAGAGCACAAGCAAATGGCCAAGAAGCTAACAATACAAATAGACAAATACAGAAGAAGAAATGGTAGAAAAATAGTCCATCGTTCCAGAGGAACAACGCCAGAGAATACATATCTAGCCTGTTCCCTGCGCTGCACTTCTCATAATTCCGAATGCTGAAGAAGGGATGGAGTTAAACCAAGGAAGGGTCTCCTCCATTCAGTGGGTGGTAAATAAGGCATGTTGTGATTTTTAAACTCCACCTATATATCTGTCACATCTCTTGGATACCCCGTACCATTTCTACTAGAACGCTGGAAAGTTCTTTATCCTCCTACGGCTTTATATCAGAACCCTTGGATCCTTTTGGTCTCATATTTATCATCATAATTAAAAAAATCGTTGAAAAGTCTCGTCCATTCCTATATATCTGTGACATCTCTTGGATACCCCGCACCATTTCTACGAGAAAGCTGGAATGTTCTTTATCCTCCAACGTCTATCTATGAGAACCATTGGATGCCTTTCTTGTAATCAAGGTCTCATTCTTATAATCATAATTAAAAAAATTGCTGAAAAGTCTCTTCCATTCAATTGGTTGTAAATATGGCACGTTGTGAGGTTCAAACTCCACATATATATCTCCTATATATCTCTCACATATGTCCCCATAACAATATGATTACAATACGATTTAGGCTGGAGCGTTATCGGACTGAGAGATATTTATAATTACAAGTTGTTTGTCATCCAATTGCTATCTTTGAGAACCCTTGGGTGAAATTCTTGTAATCAAAGGGTGCCATTCTTGTAATCATAATATAATTAGAAACGGGTCAAATGTCTTTTCCATTCATTGGCAGTAACTATTGCACTTTGCGAGTTTCAAAGTTCACTTATGTGTAACTTATACATGTCCCTATACATATATAATTTGGATGTAGTCTAACTAGCTTGAGGAATTGCCTGGAATGTTATGAAAATTCTAGTTATATTTAGAGAAAACCCGACAAGGATATTTGTAAATCCAAATTCTAATTGTTAGACT
>APFE031136727.1:0-17634 GCA_000404065.3 Pinus taeda | reverse complement strand
AAGTGTGGCTTGAATTTGAGCTAGCTGAAGGGCCATGTCCCAGTACTCAAGAGACATATCTGAATGTTCAAACTATATATCATCAGGCTGGAGAGAGATCTCTCTCTTAGCCTCATTCCTCTCAACCTTAATATGCCATTACAATTCGATAGTGAAGAGATATTGACTCTACCGACCACAAGTATGACCAGGTTCAGGAACCCACTCAACAATGGAGGCCAAAATTTCAGCATCTGAGAATTCATCTTTATCAACCATGGCTTTTGCTACTACATGGTCTAAGTCCAATAAGATGTTGTTACAAGTCTGCATGTGAAATCGATGGGAAATAGAATGGGCATGCTTGCCCTCAACCTGGCTAGAAGGGCCTTTGTGGATTTTGGCTCCCTATTGAAGCGTGGTGTCCAAAATAGGAGGAAAAATAAGAGTGAAAGGGGTTGATGAGTGCCACCTAGGGGAGTTGAAACCTACGATGAGGTGAGGGAAGGGAGGAGATGGAGTTACTTTACCACATGGTGGGGAGGTAGAGAGAGACCAGAGTGAGGTGGCTTAAGCGGGTGGTCATGACATAAGATAAGAGATGAGGCAAACTCAATAGCCATGACACAAGGGATAACAACAAAGCAAGACATAAGCAAAGAATGAGAGGAAATGACCACCAAAATAATAGCTTTGCCAACACATTAGATGAAGAAACAAGTACATACATAAGTGGAGGAGAAAGCTACCTAAAGCCACACGTTATCGGACAAATTGACGCTTTGAATCAAGGACTGAGCAAGACCACTATGCTTAATGCTTAGGCACAGACTTGATACCATGACCTCAAGCCCCCCACACCACCTTTCTTCATTTTGTGACACCAATTCAGAGCCTCCGAGAACCACCAACCCTCCCACATCAATGAACCAACACCAAGTGGAGAAATTTGTGGGGGAGACCAAGTTGGGGGGGCTGGACCTATCCCCGAAAAGATGATAGAAACAACAAAGCTAATCAAGAAGGAAGTATGGGGAGTGCCAAGTTACCACTATAGAAGAGAGAAAATGGCATTCCAAACTTCCTTAGTGAACATAATGAATAGTTCAAGTCATTCTAAATCATTCATTAATTGATCCATCCTCCATAACAAATGCGACGTGGTGAAGTGTTTGGCAAGATTCATCATGAGAATATATGTGGAACATGTGGAGGGTGAGACATCCATGCCTCCCCTCTCCATTGAATGGGGTGACGATAGTGGGTTGATTCTCACTCTCTTATATCACATCTCTAAGCTCCTCGACATATTTCAACCCAATCAAAGATATAATGTATAATAATATTATTAGATGTAAGTAATTTAATTTATTTTAAAATATTATGAAAAAAAACAGTAAGAAGAAATTTTCATTATTAATATTATAATTTTAAATATTTTGGAGTTTTAAATTAATTTATTTGGTTTTTTAAAATTTAAATCGAAAATATTTTAAATTAATTTAAATCAATAAATACTTCTACAATAATAAACTAAAAAACAATTTTAAAATCCATTGATGTCCCATTTAATTATGGTTAGCACTAAAAGTTTGAGATTAAAGGAACATTACCATTTTTAATTTAAAATCATTAAAATACATTTTTTAAACAATTGGAATGAAAATTATATTTTTGAGTAAAATTATGGTTGAAAAATGGTATATGTTAAATGTTTGAAAAAGAATAATGTAAGTATTAATTATAAATTTTAATATATTTTTTTTTGTAAGTTTGGTAGGCACTTCCTTTGTTTTATCCATATATCATTTGATCCGAGGCGGTGAAATGAAACTGGTGACTTCACATCCAAGAATGTCTTAAATAAGCAAACCTATCACGTCTATCCAAGACCCCATCTTTTTATTTTATATACATATTATAATTTTTTATTCAGTTAAAGATTTTCATTTATATAAAAATATTATTTCTCTACTCATTATTTTTCAAAATCCTATCAGCCTCTTACCAAATTTGTAAGCCAATAAGTAGGCATCAAAAATGATTACATAATGCTAAAAGCAATTGGCAATCCCACAACGGAATGAACACAACGAAAAACCATCAAGATGATTATACAAAAATAGTCATTATAAATATCAAGTTTAACCAGTGGAGGATTCTCGGATCAGAGCTACGGGGTACAAAGTCCGGAATTTTGAAATAAAAAATATAATATATTAAAAAATAATTTAAAATCTAATATCTACTAAAATTATAAAAATTGTATGAACTAAAAAAACATTAATTATTAAATTTTAAATCTTTATAGTTTTAAGTTTAAAAAAGGGTTGTATGATATTAAAAATTAATATTTTTAACACACACAATAATATATTTTGGAAGATTATTATATAATATAATTAAAATTAGGTATATTTCTAAATTTTAATTGAATTTTATTAAATATTAATGTTTATTTATTCATTTTTTAAGTTAAAGTTTTTCATTAATGTAAAAATATTACATCGTTGTTCATTATTTTCCAAAATACTACTAGTTTTTTACTAGATTTTTAGGCCAATAGGTAGGTGCCAAAAATGATTACATAATGCCAAAAGGAGTCGGCAATCCAAAACGGAAATGAACACTAAACAAAAAACCATTAAGATGATTACACAAAAAAGAGTCATTATTAATATGATGAAATTACCAATGGAGGATTCTCTAGTTGTGAGCTAGGGGGTAGCAGAGGCTGGAATTTTCAATGTACATGCTTTTCCATATGGGCCAATCGGTCTTCCAAATAATTCAAGTTTTCATGCATGCGCCATTGTCCCATTCGCAAACTAGTCAATTTGTCTTGCATATGTCACTAATTCCTTTGAAGGTCATTCATGAAGGAAATAATTGCATTTCAGTCATCATGCCTCTATTTGAGAAGTTGTTCCAAAAGTGTTTTAAGTTGTCTACGCTGGCAGCAAGCTTTTTCCAAACCAATAGCATGCTCCTAGAAGCTACGTGAGTGGGTTGGGTGAGAGGTTGTTGCCTCTCCCTAGGCTAGAGCCTTAGGGCAGAAACAACTTGACTAACCCCTCTCACCAACCCCTGGAAGAAACCGGCCAAACTAACGTGCCATAGTGTAATTCTCCAAGGCGTGGGTAAACCCAAGCTTGGGGTGGCCACAGACAAGCCATAGGGGAAGAGTCTCCCACATCACCTAAGAAAAGAACCTCCTCAGAATATATAGAACACCTAGAAATTCACGAGACTGCAACTGACCATAGTTTCAAAGAAGGATAGAGAATTGGAAACCCTCAGTCCACAGGTAAGAAAAACATAGTGCTAATAGTGTCCCTCCCCTTAGATGAGAGCTAGGCTGCCAAATGTAGTAAGGGTTAGCATGAAGTCCAATGCCTTGCAACTTATCTCTCAAGCCAGACTCCCGAAACAAAAACCAATACAGGGGGTACCAAACATAGAAGGGTAGGCCTAATGCAACATGAAATGTAAAACACCAAATAAATCTAGAGGGATCGAAATTCAAAATTAAGCAACATAACTTAATAATTGGAAATGGAAGTCAGACCAAACAAAGATTTCAAGTTACCGCATAAGCAAAATGAGAGAAAGGAGGTGGGATTAATTACAGGTCTACTTCATAAAGATAAACCAATGTTCATTCCCCTTCTACACCCAATTGTTGTTGAGAGTTCAAGGTTTCCCATATACCAGGGTCTCAGATTGCATAGTCATGCGCTCGGCCACCATAGAATTGCTTGAGCACACCCCTGAGAAAATGAACTGCTTTCACAGCTATCGAACACCAGACATACAGGGTCACAATAAGGCTAACCTTGCCACCTCCTTAGCTCTCAAGCCTCTAGCATCAACCACCAGTTACATGGAAAAAACACCAAATTTCTCTCTACACCCACCATTCAATAAGATGTATGTTGCATGTATATTGTACGGGGTATGCCACGTCACGCCCTCTTTACAAGCCTTGGGATTCATTGGGGTGGTTGGCATCCCCCGTCCCCACCATGTATGTGTTCATCCACCCCCATCGAGGCACATTAATGTCTAACTTCATCATAATCTTAAAACTGAATTATTATAATCATAAACTACTCTAATTTTAATAATTATATGTGTGTGTGCACATGCACTCAATATGGTAAATAACCTAAACCAAATATAACCTATAACAAATATCAATGATACTATAATAGGAAAGAAAGGCAACAAATGAATAATAATCTATTGAATTGGAAGCTTTGTACATGTTTAGAAAAATATTTATGACAATCTCTAGTGTTCTTTCTTATTCACTGTTGTAGTAGAGCATGAAGGGTTTGTGTAAGGATTTCAATTCACCATAACCACCAGCAGTAGCAAGAGGAGAAGCAAAAGGGTAAATAGAAAAGAAGGTGAAGGAAGAAGAATGGCACATAAAAGGGGTTTGAAGGTTGAAGAGGTGGCCGATGATGAAGTCGTGATGACATTACAAGTTGTTCTCTTGCAGACAGTTTTACTTAAAAGTTTCATCCCATAACCATGGAGTGCCCAAAGGTATGAAGATACTCAAAATTGCTTGCATTTGAACAAAATGACACTCGATTGTATTTACGAGAGTTAGGATTAAGGCGCAGCTTTCTGAAAATTTTGGTCTTTGTGCTACAAACTAAGTAAATTATGTGTAAAGTAACGCACATGTTGTGGTGTCGAACTTGTGTAATGAATAGGTGATACCAAGGTATATATATATATATATTTCTCCCAAATAAATAAAAACTAAACAGTTTTCTAAACCAACCCATATTTCGTGTTTAGTCAGTTAAAGATGAAATTTTGTGGGTAAAACCATCCTCTTTTTCAAAGTCCGGTCAAGGAAATTGCATTAATACAATTAAAGCTAAAATATATTTATTTGGTTTTTGTTGGTCAAATCAACTTATATCAAAGTAAAATTACAGAATTATAAACTTCAGTTAATCACAAAACCTTCTCATTCACACGCACAAAGTTGTCTTTCTTAGCTCGATGTCCTTGCATAATGTCTAACGTGAAGGCGGTAATTGCACTAATTCAATAGATTACACATGTCAGGGGAATGTTGTCATGTCCCCCCGCCTATTGTTCTGATGGAGCAGTGGTGCTCGCACCTCCTATCCCCCCTCTTGTGCTCGTCACCCCATCCAAGGAATTTTTTAATGTTAAAGAAGATTAAATATTATTAATAATTTTGATGTTAGGAGAGATTTTTATGTAATTATTATTGTTTTTTAATTAAAAAATATTAAAAACATTTATAATTAAGAAATATTTTAATTTTGTCAAGTCTTACTAGTAGAATCAGTTAAGGATGGGCCTCGTCAACGAGGCGACCCAGGATCAAACCTCACATGGGGTGGTCGTGCCCTGTGCTAGGGGGAGGAGACATGCTAAAAAATCCAGTCAACTAAGGGTTGGTGAGACCTAGGCCGAGTGAGATCCCCAAGTGACTTTGATGGCTTAGATGCCCCTGGATTGTGGCTCCTCAAGCCATAGGTCAAGCCTGGAGGATCACAAACAACTTGAAAAACAAAAAAGAAATATTTTAATTTTAACTTTTTATTTTTAAAGAAAAAATACAAATTTCATGTCGTATGAATTATAATCTAAAAAGATTATAATTTCATTTTTTAATATTAAATTTGTATATAGATAATATATTAATATTATGAAATATGTGGATGAATTCAAATCTAATTACTTCAAAATTTTACTAATATATAATTATGATTTATAAAAAAATTAGCTAACAAGGCTCTATAATCATGTTGAGTTCCTCAGAATAAATAGGCATTTTAATAAAATAGGAAATGCATAAATCTAATATTACTAAAGATATTTATTAATTTAAAATTAACTAAACTATGATTTTTTTTTAATTGGCAAAGGTTTGTGGTTAATTTGGGAATTTCTGAGGATACAAATCCAATCATGAGTATGGATTGGTGTGGCCTAGGCTGTGTACAATCTCCCTGGGTCACGATTTCTCAAACCACAAATTAGTCTCATCAATTTACAAATAGGGCTAATAGGTGCAGAGGGTCCTTTATGGCTCTAAAGGAAAAATATAAGTATATTATTCTTGGAACTTTGGCAAGGCTTCTAATAATTAGGTTGAAATGTATGCCCTCCTCCAAGGCATCAATTTGGCCTTCACCCTCTTCAATCAAATCTCTTATCATCACACTGGAATCTAACAATACAATTCTATATCTCACTCTTGGAACTACTCCCTCGGACTCTGTTGTATTTGTTTCTTGAAGGTAGTCTATTGGTTGGAAACTGCACCACAAAACGAACTCAACCATTTTAGGTCCAACCCTTGAACCAGAGGAGTCTC
The DNA here is from genome assembly GCA_000404065.3 of Pinus taeda. NCBI lineage: Eukaryota > Viridiplantae > Streptophyta > Pinopsida > Pinales > Pinaceae > Pinus > Pinus taeda. Next base: position 11,279 of record APFE031136727.1, on the reverse strand, counting down.
CCTCAAGGTTACGAGACTTTAATTTTGTTCATTGTCATTGAACAACAGCCTATGAAGCACAATGGCTAGATCTAGGGGTTGTTGTATAGGTGGTTGATGATGAGTCGCAATCCCTGCATAACAAATAAAAGCCACCTGCAGAGACCTAATCAAATTGTTGAGTTTCAATAGTAGAAGCATACAATTCTTTCAAAATTATTCACAAAACCATATAGAACTTCTATAGCGAACAACAATACATATAAGAATTGATATACAAGCAACAGTCTAATGATTTAGAGTAATCAAATCAAACACATTGTTCTATCAATTTACTCATTAAAGAACTTAACTTTGTAGTGGGATGTCGGGGAGGTTGACACTCAACCTAGCCCTTCCCAGATATCTACACAACCTTAGACGTATGCAGAAACAGATTATAAATACTAGAAGCACATACATGTAAACAATGCTGTTATAAATTGAAGCCAAAGGCTTTTAATTAAAATTATGGAAGTATAAAGCTATTACAAAAATATGAGGATTTATGAGCCCAAAAGCCAACCATTTTACATTACAAATGATAACATATATAGAACAATTTCTTCCTCAAGCATTGACAAGCTTTGAGGAATAAAATCCTAATCGATAAACTAAAAATAAATAAAATATCTAATTTGTTGCAAAAAAAAACTGAAACTGATACAAAGTCTTCTGCATTCAAATAAATAATCCTTTGAGTGCTGATATTCTGCCTTTAAATATGAGGTTGTTCAAGTTGTTCATTAAAATCTGTTAACCTCCTTTTAAGCAGGGTCAACACTGCCACCTGTATCTACAAGTTCATCACACACAACAGCTCTGCTAAGAAATAACTTACTAAATGCTATTTCTTCTTTTCTGCTACAGCAAATTGATTTGAATGAGGTTTCTCTTCCTTTTACACAATCGATGTGTTTTATGGGTTTTTGCTATACAACAAGATCACCTTTTTGCAACATCTTAAACAGCATCTTGCTTTTGTTTTAAATCCTCGGGAGTTCCTTTCCATTCTTTATGGTGTTTCTTTCCAATTTATTGAGGGACTGAATAATACCCGATAACACCAGGTCTCAATACCCTATCCAACTCTCATCAAGTATACATCTTCATGATATTTCCAGATATCTTACAACTGCAACATTGAATTTCTTGGCAATGATATTAATATTGCCACTGTTAACTTCGAGAACAAAGCCAAATTCTTTTGCAAACGATACTTCGAATATACTAGTGCATTTGGAGTTTAGGTTAACCTTCATCCCTCAGCTTCCTGCAAAAGCCAACTCCAGCACGAATACAACTATACCCCACCACTAATATCATGACCAGCTGAAAAAATACTTTCTTCAAACAATTTCTGGCCTGAAATACTTTTCTCTTGAAATCTAAAACATTATGAAAGTTGGGGAAAATGTGACCAATCTAATCAAAAATATAAGCAAGAGCATAACCACCTGGTGTTTTCCTTCAATAGGAAAGCTTTTGAAATAAAATTCTCCATGTAAAACTGATTTTTTCTTGCGTTGGAGCACATTGGAAACTTCCTCGAATCCCTCAGAAAACAGAACCATTATCAAGATTTGTTTCCTAGGCATTCTTAGGCAATTGTTGTTTCATATACATCGAGTAGAAATACAAAGACCAATCACATTGTATGCCCCAAGAACACCGTGAATATCATCAATAAATATTGAGGATGCAAGCAGTGGCATCATGCTTGAAATGTAGTCAATCACCTCTTCTTTGCTATAAACATAGCCTCAGACATTTCAAACGGAGAATAAAGTAGATCTTATCATGAGGGAATCCATGGCTGCCACTACTTTACTATCATTTCTGGCTCCCAGACAATCCTAAATCATTCCTTCAAAATCCTGCATAAACATCCTGCATAAACTCAAGTTCATGTAGATCTTCAAACACCATGCAGTTTGCACCATTTTCTTCCCTGGAGCCTGAAATACATCTTTCATACTAAACCTGTTGATTTGAATAATCTTTCAGAAAAGTAATAGCTCTTTGTAGTATATTATTCGTGCATAAAGGGGTATTCTAATTTTTCTGGGATGTTGTGACCTGTATGCTTGACATTGATAACTTCATCTCGTGTGCAATCTGAGTTGTTTTGCTCCTTTTGCATGCATAAATGTGTTCTTTGAGCAGCTGATCTATCATTAGCTAGTACGAGGATAGAGGTGTCCTTATCAATGTCACCAGGGCTGTTATTAAAATGTACCTGTGAAATGGAGCCAACAACACATTTTTATAGGAACCCAAGGCATCTCTCCCAACTGATGCTTCTAGTTATTGCTACAAGGGGTGGTGTCACAATATCATCTAAAACCCTGGAGATACTGCTATAAGTAACATTCCTTAAATCTTTCATTTTCAACTTAAAACAACCAACAATTTTGCCATCCTATACAGTCATGAACAGATTTACTCAAGCTCACAAAAATTCAATTTGGACCTGTTCATTTCTGCCATTTTACAGCCTAAGCGCTGGTTCTAATCTTGCTTCAATGAGGTTCTCAAGCCTTTACCTCTTAGCTGTAATCAATCAATTATTTTAAAACAAGTTTAGGTCACCTGAAGTCACCTTTGCAAGATCAGCCTTATAATCTTTACTTCAAATCCGGCCGTTGTACTTATATTCATTCATAAAATGCCAGGATTTTGATGTCAATACCCATTCTTCTGAAATTTACCTTTGTTCCCTTGTGAATGGGAAAACCTAATTGAGCCATTGAATGCATCAAATCTGACGTATTTTCCTTATTCCAATTGCTTCTTCATTACTAGTGTAGCACATATCTTTCAAAACAATGATGTAACATGCTGCTTGTTTAAAAAAAGACATAGTTGTTGTGAGTGTTGATCTGAGAATGTCTTATTCCAGTTGGAATGCATTGGAAAATACCCCACTTTGTAATGAAAGATTTAAAATATTCCAGGTCACAACGCTCCAAAATATATAACAGAATTCCTCAACTTGATCTCCAACATAATGAATATTTAATGCAATTCATCCCCTTTGTTGAGTCATGCAGAGGTAAGATAGCTTGTAAGTGCAACATCTATAATTCCTGGGAATGCTCCAACTATGCTTGTGAGTCTCAGGAGGATACTTGCATACTCTAGAGATAGGTCTTGATGGGTACAGTATAACCCTGCCAATGCAAAGCTGGAAAGAGCTAAACCAGTAGCGAGAATTGCTACAATTGTCCAAGGAGATAATCCTATGCCCAAAGAGGAAATAATTATACAAATTGCTAGTGATATAAAAGCAATTGTTTGGCACAAGTTGAGTATGATTGTTGTTTCAAGTTTTCAACCCCTTTCGAAATTAATGTATCTGTAAATGGAGCTGCTATACTAGAGAGTAAAATTGATCCCAACAAGGGGAGAATAGCAAGTAATGTTGCATTAGTTAAATTGAGATGTAGCTCCTTACTAAAATAAGTTGGCAGCCAAGATAGGAAAGTATAGTGACCCTAGTTCCCACAAAAGTGAGCATAAAATATTGTCCACGTAGGAGGACTTCAGCTACATTGAATGACAAACCTGCTCCTGCTACCAATATGCAATACAGGAAATTCAAGTACCCTCTTTGAAATGCTAAAATCTATTGAGTTGTAAGCAAAAAAGAAACCTGAGCACAACAGCAATGGTAAATCCAGAAGCCTTTTGTTCAAGAGGGACAATAATAGCAGTTCATTGCAAGTGTGTTGGAGTTGCAGATAAAAGCAATGTTTGACATTTACAAGGAAGTTGCGATCCAATTGCATTTAAAAATTTCCCACGTCAAGGATGTGATTTTCCTCATCAAGTACCAAAACCTGAACGGTCAAATAGAGAAGTCTCATCCATATGATGAAGTAAGCGCTCTGGTTTGCACACAATATTAATGGCCTTCCCAGCTGCAACAACATTAAAGTTCCAGAGTCTAAAACTCGTCCCATCATCGTCTCACGTAGTTCTCTAAAGTCTCCGGCATCCCTGTGTAGACAACATCACAACCAAAGTAAATCTCACATCGCTATCTGAGATTAATTCAAAACCATTTAGATCCTCCATTTCCTGCGACCTGACACTTCGTGTCGTAGCCACAACATCCCTTACAACCATGTCGATCGAGCCCTCCTCTTGTAATAAGCTATGTGTTGACACCTAATCCTAATCATCAGAATTAGTGAATAAATATAATTAATGTAAATAAATAATAAGAGATATCAACAATCAGTGAGAAATAAAGTGAACACTCTCCTTCATATATATAATAAAAACAAAGTGAACACTCTCCTTCATATATATAATAAAAACCAACCTAAAAGAGTAATACCATTGATTTGTATACCAATCATAAAAACCAACCTAAAAGAGTAATACCATTGATTTGTTGGAGTTAATACCATTGATTTGTTGGAGTTACTGCCTAATTTAACATAGTAATAAACCAACCCTTTTTTTTAACTTCCTCTGCTCCCGTAACTCCTGCCTTTGTCTGCCATTATTCTGTCCCCTACCTCTGTGTTCGTTTTTAGATTCTCTCTGCTCCTATTTTTCTACCATTCGCTGGCATTCCCCTATCTAATAACTCCTCCTCTGTTTGTTAGGGATACCAATCTACACCAAAATATTTCCTTTTCAGACACCATGCAATTTCATTGTGTGATTAGGCATTGTTGAGTCTGTGTAATTTGTTGCTGCGCTGGAGGTTGTCCGTGTAATCTGTTGCTGCACTGGAGAACTATACTGCTGCCTATGTAATCTGTTGCTCCGCTGAAGTATAATACCGCTATCTAGTATGTGTAATCCTCATTTTTTTTTAAGGCTGTAATCTTACTGTAAAGCGTGGTATTGGTGTATGTGAGTTGAGCCCTTTCTCAAAGGCCATATGATATGAAGAATGTGCATTGAATTTTGTGCATGTTTTACAATCGAAGGGTTGAAAACGAACTCTGCCGCAGACATGTCGCCTCTGTGTTGAAATTTTTTTGAAGGGTTGCATTGGGTGATCAATGAATTAAAAAAAAAAAAGAGCCGATATATATTTTGATTAGCAAAAAAAAAGGCCGATATGTATGGTGAGGCGCTGCATATGATTGTGGCGCTTTATATTATGGGTTGGAAACCTATTTTAAAAAAACCAAAAATGATGCTCTCCATATTTGCCTTGGCATTGAATAAGTGGGAAGAGCCCATTTAAATTATATGTTTTGGTTTTTCAAGAATGTATGAAGTCTGTTGTATTTACGCTGCTTTAATACATAGTGTTGGTGTATTTCCAGTCTTGGGTATTAACATTTGTTGTTAAATTGAATTTGTTATCCAGTCATATTAGAATTAAATTTTTTTCCCTTTAAAAGTAAAATTTTGCACCAGAAGTTTTTGTTATAGTATACATTCAATCATATCTATTGTGGGAATAGTTTTCACTGGCAAAGAGAACTATCTTGAGTGGTCCCAAATGATAAAACACACCCTCATTTTCAATGAGTTGTGGAAAGGAGTGTGCATTGAAGACGGAGACAAATAGCCAAAACAGCCTATATCAAACAAAGAGCTCGCCATTTGGAAAAACAAGAACAGCAAAGCCTATGCATTAATTGCAGTGTTTGTAAGTGAAGAAGTGAGTTGTCATATTACGCCATTTTCAACTGCTTTCGAAGCCTTACAAAAGTTGAAAGAACTCTATGACTCACATTCCGCACTTGAAGTTGTTCAACTCATGATTAAACTCTTCACTCTTGAATTGCAAAATAATGATCCTCTTGCTCTTGCATCCGAAGTATAAAGTCTATAATGCATGATATCCAAGCCACTAAAATTGATTTGGATATTCTTCTTATCACTTTTCTCAAGGCACTTTATCCTACTTACTCTAATTATCTTGAGTCATTGCAAGCAAATGGAAATCTTAAAGACATTACCTTTGACTCTCTTATGAAAAAATTTGCTGAAAGAGAAAAAGCTTTTCAAAGAAGACAGCCCCTAAATCTTCTAAAGAGGTTGTGTGCCTCACTCATAAAGAAAAGCATCATGCTCAAGATTCTTCAAGAGGAAGAGGTGGTCAAAGAGGAAGAGGAAGATATTTCAGAGGCAGGGGGGGCAAACACTCTCAAGGAGAAAAGGCAGATTGGCACTGCATACGCTGCAAAAGAAATGGATCACGTGATGCCTTTACATGCAAGTTACCATGGGACAAAATTGAGCAGCAAAGAAACCAACAGAAAAGGTAAAACTCATGATACAGACAAAGGTAAAGCATTTGAATCCGCTCACTATGTTGTGGCACAATGTAATATTGGAGTAAATGAAGATTTATCTAATGCTCCACTTGCTTCTTGGAAAAATGATTGATTGCTTGATTCAGGAACAACTTGCCACATAACTCATAGAAAAGATTCTTTTGAAGAATTTACTGACAATGTTGATGGAGCAGTATACTTTGCAAACCAATCTAAAATCAAGTCATCAGGGCTTGGCACAATCAGGCTTAAATTGCCTGGTCTTCCAGACTTTCTTCTGCATCATGTTCTATATCTCCCACAGCTTAAGAGAAACTTGTTGTCCTTGGTCCACATCCGCCAGCAAGGTCACTCCATTCATATGTTTGATGGCAAGCTTGAGGTAAGAAAAGCATATGAGCACTCACTTGTCATGAGGGGAATAGAAGAAGAAAGGCTTCTCAAGCTGCAAGGAACCTCTGCTCATGCTCAACATTTCTCATACAATTCTCATCATGAAGAAGGTACACTTCCATCAAGTTTATTATTGCATGCTAGATTTGTACATTTGACCTATGATAGTATCCACTTATTGAAGAAAAATGGTGTTGTTGGTTTGCCTACAATTCCTAGGAAACTTAAGCAATGTGATGCTTGCATTCTAGGAAAGCATAGAAAATAGTCTTTTCATGATTCACATTCAAGAGCACATAGAAAACTTGAACTCATTCATTCATATTTATGTGGTCCAATGCGCGTTCCCTCTGCAAATGGAAATAAATATATGATGACTACACCAAAATGTGTTGCGTTTATTTGTTGAAGAACAAATATGATGCTTTCCAAACATTCAAGAATTTTCATAAATGGATTGAAAATGATGCACAATCTCATATTGGGTCTATTTGCACTGATAATGGAAAAGAGTATGCATCAACTGAATTTGAAAACTATCTTCACAAACATGGGATCAAACATCAAACAACTGTGCCTTATAATCCCCAACAGAATGGTGTAGCTGAAAGAATGAATAGAACAATCTTGAATATGGTACGATCCATGCTTTTCTTCAAAAATGTAAAGATAATGTTCTGGGCTGATGCTGTTCTATGTGCTGCATATATAAAGAATAGATGTCCATCTAATGCTATAAGAAACAAGACTCCTTATGAATTGTGGTATGGACATGTTCCTTCGGTAAAAAATCTCAGGTTCTTTGGTTCCACCTGTTATGCCTTGATACCAAAGGTACATAGAAACAAACTTGGTGCTAGAAGTCGTAAGTGTATCTTCCTGGGGTATTCAAACACCTCCAAAGCATACCGTCTCTATGATGAAGTCAATAAAAAGTTTGTTGTATTTAGAGATGTAATTTTTCTTGAATCGTCCAAAATTGACAATGTTGTTGAGCGGCGACTTGATCGCTTGGATAGATTTGCAAATGTAAAATCATTTCAAGAATTTGATAATCAGATTCCATATCTTGAAGGGGGGATTCCTATACTAGATTAGCATGTGGAATCTTCTCTGAAGAACTCTCTCCGCCGCATGAAACTCCAACAATGGATGATGCTTTAAGTGATGTGATTGATAGAATTGGGAGACTCAATCTTGATTCAGTCCCAACTCAATCAACAAAGCAGCCTGGGCCACCTGAGAAAGGTACCCCAAAGTGGTTGACAAAGACACTTGAAAGTGTTCATCCTGATGAGATTGGAAAGACAAGAACTAGAAATTCAAACCGGAAAAATGGAGGTGATGTAGATGACTCTAATTCACCTGTTGATATGGATGCTTCTTATGATTGTGAATTGAACTTGTCTAAAGATTTTGAACCAACTTCTTCAAAGAAGTTGCTTCTCATGATGAATGGAAAGAAGCGATGCAAAAGGAATATGATGCCCTTATAAACAACGGCACTTGGAAGCCGATTGATCCTCCATTAGGAACCAAACCAATTGGCTGCAAGTGGGTCTACAAGAACAAGTATAAAGCTGATGGCTCACTTGACAAGCACAAAGCTAGGCTTGTGGCAAAAGGTTTTGCACAGAAGGAAGGGGTCGATTATGAGGAGCCTTTTTCCGCCACAGCAAAATGGGCTACCATCCTGACACTCTTTGCCCTAGTAGCTCAGAACGGTTGGAAAGTCCATCAAATGGATGTAAAAACTGCTTTCTTGAATGGAGATCTAAAGGAGAATGTTTTTATGTCCCATCCTGAAGGATTTGTTGTGAAAGGACATGAACATAAAGTATGCAAACTTGTGAAGTCCTTGTATGGCTTCAAACAAGCACCACGAGCCTGGTATTAAAAACTAACTGAGCATCTTCTGAAACTCAACTTCAATCATTTTGATCTTGATGATGCAACTTTATTTGTCAAGAAAGTTGGCAAAACAGTTGTATATCTTGTGGTATATGTAGATGATCTTTTAATGACATGGAACAATGAAAGTTATATTGCATCCATAAAGAAAGAATTAGGAAAAATCTTTGAAATGACTGATTTGGGCTATGTTCATTACTATCTTGGCATTGAAATAACCCAACATCCAAAATCCATATTTCTTTCTCAAAAGAAATACATTGGAGATTTGTTAAACAGATTTGGCATGACAGAGTGCAATCCTCTTTCTACTCCAATGGAACAAAACTTAAAGCTCACATCTATTGAAGGAAAGGAATTTGAGGATGCAACAACGTACAGACAGCTTATAGGAAGTCTCATCTATCTCACTACTACCAGACCAGACATTTCATTTGCTGTTGGAATCCTCTCCAGGTTTATGCAAAAGCATTGTGAGGGACATTGGTCTGCTGCAAAAAGTTCTAAAGTACTTGAAGGGAACTCAAGACTTGGAATCAAGTATACATAGGTGGACGACTTCAGCTTGATTGGATACTCTGATTCAGACTTCGATGGAGACAAAGAAACTGGAGTATCTACTTCAGGATATGCTATGAGTCTTAGATCAGGAGCTATCTCTTGGAGATCACGCAAACAATCAGTTCTGACAGATTCCACAACAGAAGCAGAATACGTGGCAGCAGCTGAAGCAACGAAAGAAATTGTGTGGCTCAGGAAAATTCTTGAAGATTTGCAGGTAAAACAAGTACAATCAACTCCACTCATGATTGACAACACCGCTGCAATAAAGTTGGCCAAGAACCCAAAGTTCCATGATCGTACAAAGCACATCAATACTAAATATCATATGATCTGACATCATGTTGAGGCCAAAACAATCCATCTTCGTCATTGTTCCACAAATGAGCAAATTGCAGACATCTTCACCAAAGCGCTTGAAAGAGAAAATCTTGAAAGATTCAGAACGATGCTTGGACTCACCAACATCCCTTCAGATTAAGGGGGGGAATGTTGACACCTAATCTTCTGGAATGTGAACAGTCATCAAGAAGATGAACTGACCAGTCACATTCATGTGTATATAACAATAGCTACCTAATGAAATATACGTATCAGTTTTTCTGGATTTACTCCTGGCCTGACACATTAAAGCAAATGAATTGAGGTTGTCTTAGTATACGTTTACCCTTTTTTGGGCTGAGATTGACTATTTACGAAAAAGGTACACCTTGGTCGACATGGTCAAGAGGTTCCCTCGAATATTGTTTTCTACCTTTTTGGGTTCGAGGGACAAGTTATGAAAAGGGACATAATGGAGTTTTATTTTTCATCTCTTTTTAAAACTCTCTAAATATGAAATAGACACCGAGTTACTCTTTCGTCGAACTCGTAAAACTTAAACGACGAAAGAATTGTCACCATGACGAGCCCAATTTTGTCCTTCCTAGGATCCAAAAAACTTATTAGGATGGATTCATTCGAAGGATGAACTTATACGACAAGCATATGGTATCCTCTTCAAGCTTGTGTAAAAATAAGAGGTATTCACTAGAAATAGTGGGGGAAAAAGTGAAGGTGAAACATCTCTTGTATAGACAGCATGTCGCTCTTGAACATGACACTCATCTGTTTCTCGTGTCGGGTTTGGGACATCCTCACTTAGTCACTTGTCCTTCTGGGTTTGGGTAATCCATTTTGCCTCTCATTTGATTATTCCACTTCATCATTATGACCCTTGGTCCTATGTTGAGACAAATGCTACCACACTCCAGAGTCGTGTTGCCAATATGTGCAAGAGAAGTCCATCTATAGTCTATTACCTATACATTGTCTAACCCTTTGCGATAGTCTTGGATCTTACTCATTTCATTCCACTTTATTCCTTGTTTCATATCATGATGGGGGACTCATTATGACTCTCGTTCGATGGGTCACTTCCTGTTGACTTCAACTCATTATCCAGGAAGATAACTTAGAAACTCCCTTTCAGTACCTTAGAACTTGCATGCCTTAATGGAAAGTTCTTCGCATCTGATGACAGGTTTTCACTATTGGCCCTCAATTGGGTGATTCCATGAATGTTCGACTTCAGCTTCGTTATCACATTCATGGATTGTACTGTCATACCTTGAGAGCCATTGTCATTATGGGTGGTTCCTCTCGTGCATGTTAATGGTCCACATCAATGGCTAGTAATTAGGTGGTTTTCTAGCATGCTCGACTGCGACACGTTCATTCGCATGTTAGAATTCATACTTTGATCGGGTTGGGATGGAGCGCAAGACCCCAAGTCTTGTCTGATATGACTCAGGTTGCGTGGAGTTATGTGTTAGTCATGATTTTACACATGTTTCTGCTATATGGATGGTTGTGCCCATACCGTGGGACTTTATATTTATGATCCTTATATATCGGATGGTTGCGTCCATGCCTTAGATCTTAGATTATAGATGATCCCTCTGTATTGGATGGTTGTACCCATGCCATGGATCTTTTCATAGAGTCCTTAGTATCCAAATGGCTGCGTCCATACTGTGGATTCATGTTTTGACATCAGATATGTATATGTATATGCATCCTTGATTTGTAGGTCTCCTGACAGTGCTTATCCTCATCCTTGCAAAAGCTCGTAAATCATCTCAGCCATCACTCCCTGTTCTG
>APFE031136705.1:688-12180 GCA_000404065.3 Pinus taeda | reverse complement strand
GTGGCTACCAATATCCACTCGGATCAAATTCGGGTTAATTGAAGGGTGAAGATTCATGAATTCATAGGATTAGCAGAGAAATGTCTTCACTCCATTCATACCAAAAAGAAAAAGGCATTAATATACAAGGTGGACCTTTTGAAAGCCTTTGGCAAGGTGAGTTGGCTTTATATCAGGCTTTTGTTGCTACACTTGGGTTTTCATTATAAATTTGTTGAATGGATATATATAGTTGTATTAGCTCAACATCAAAGTTTCTCCTCATAAATAGATCAACATTGATTTTTTTTGCTCCAGAAAGGTGTTTAAGGAAAGGATGCTCTCTTCCCCCCTTTCCTTTTCTAATGGTAGAGAAAGCATTGAGGAAAGCAATTCATGACACATAAAGAAGAAACTCTCTATTTGGGATAAAGGCTTCTCCATCTTGCTATATTTCCCACCTAAAATTTGTTGATGGCATACTTACCTTTCTTAAAAAAGACCTTGAGAATTATATTGTCATAAAAAACATCTTGGGCCTTTTCTCATATGCTACTGGAATGGAAATTAATCCTGTAAAATCTTCCCTATACCAAAATGACCTAGATGTAACTGGTAAGGAAAGAGTTTTTAGGATCTTAGGGAATCAACCAGATACCTTGGATCATCTATTTAAATATATAAGGTTCCTTTTAAAACAAAATAATTATAAAAGCATTGATTGGTCCTAGCTATTGGCTAAAATAGAAAAAAGGATCAGAAGTTGGTCTAATCAATGGAAATCTCAAGCATGAAGGTTGGTATTATGTAGAGCAGTCCTTGAGGCAATTATAGTTTATTTGAATTCTCTCTCTTGGATTCCAGTTGGAATCATACATAAATAAAACAAATTTCCCTCAGGTTCCTTTGGGCAGGGAAATTGGAAAGTGAACCATTTTCTTTGTCTTTTTGGTCCTCTATTGTAATACCAAAAGCTTTTGGAGGTTGGGGATTGAAGAATCTAGTTTCATTCTCAAAAGCATTGGAATTTTTTTTTGTGTGGAAGCTTATTCAAGGAAATGGTATATGGGCTTAGGTTTTGTACGAAAAATGCATATCTCCAACCATTATTATTGACTCGATCATATCTTTGATTAAACTTGGTCATTCAAGATTTTGATATGGAAGGCCATGATCAAACCTTTCCAAAGTATTGGTTTAGGTCTTGAATGGAATGTCAAGAATGGGGAAATGATTATCATTGGAAAAGATCCATGGATCAACATCCAAAGGATCCATATACTTCCATATCCTTTAATATTGATGAGTGCCCAAATTGGCACATTTTCAACATCACACGTACCCTTTTTGATGCCATTCTTTCACTTTTCGTCCCTTTCTTATACATTTTTTATCCATTATCACCCAATTCTAGTGTAGGAATGAATAATCTCTCTTCAAAACTTTCACATTTATTCTTATGTTTTATGTTGTGAAATTATCATATTTCTTGCTAACATTGTTAGATTGGGGAAAAATTAAATAGCTGCAAGTCTTTCACATTTCTTCAACACCAGTTGCAGCCCCACAACAAGTGGTGTTAGCTAACACGTAGGTGTTGCAACTCCTTGGACCAAGACAAATAAGTCTTGCAAGTCTCCTCCATGCCATTACTACAACTCGTCTGGGTTGTTGCAACTCTAGCACGCTCACTAAAGGGAATGTTGCAACTCACCTATGACTAAAGAAGCTATTGCAACTCACAAATTCCTTTACTTTTCATTGCTACAACTCCCATTGTCGCAATTCTTGTTGCTGCTGTTGGATACCTATACCAATAGGTTTCATATTTCATGATTGGTGATCAAAAGGTCCAAATATGCTCTGCTTTGAATGCAAAGATCCCATATTTCTACAAGCAGACAAGGTGTGTCTCAATCTTGATGGGAACTCAATTGTGATGGATGATCCAACAGTCTAAACTGGATCATGCCATATTTTCAATTTTCAGGTTGTAGAATAGAGAAGGAAATCTGTCCAAAACTGTTTCTTGGCAGATCAGTAGTTAGGCAGAGAAACTAAGGTTTCCAACTGCTTAATCTGGGGCCTTGGAAGAAATAAGGGTAGTGCTAGATAGGAAATCAAAGGAAAAAGCCAATGGAAAAGAAAAGGCACATAAAGGGTTTGCAAGTCCAAGTGCACCCTCCAAGAAAAAACAAAAAATGCTAGGCATAATAGTTGGGTAGGTAAATGGGGTTGCAGAAGTGGTGTTACGTCCAAGCTAAAACTTTTCTAGTCAAATACAAGGAAAACAACATAATGAAGCATGTCTAACTTCCCTTTTTTCTTATTTACCACTCATTACTAACCTCCCTTCACAAGATGTGTTTATAAGAGAGATTCAAGGTTTTATATTGGTTCTTATGGCCTTTAGAAGCCACATTTCTTGTGTAAAGTTCTTTTCATTTTGATATACTCTTCAAACTAAGTTGTTTTCAAGAAAACTTAGTGATAGCACTCTTCATTCACCTTCCCCCTCCATATTGACCTCTAACTTGTATTATTTAACTCCCTATGTTACCCTTTCCCTACTACTATAACACCATGGTGTATAAATCCTAAGCAATGTATAAATACCCCCTCCTTGGCATTATAGCCATATAATTCACTAATAGGGAATTGAATTAACACCTGGTTAGCTCAAGAACCCAAGCCTAACCTCCTATCTCCCCAGCACTCATTGGCCCATTCAACCCTTCATTTTTGTCCTAACAACCTTGGAAAAACCCCTTATTTACCCTTATACCCACTCAAAAGTGAAAAAATGCCTAAAAACCCACTTTCCCCGCCTTATCCTAAGGTCGAGACCCAGTTCCGCTGTCTACCTGAAAAAATTTCATTAAAAACCATTTACCCTAAGTTCTAATGCATATGCGACATTACAAAGGAAAATGCATAAAAGACCCAGTTTTCCTAAGTTTCGGGTTTAATTCACGTTTTATGAAAATACACGGCGAACCGATGAAAAACTTTAAGTATTCCAAAGGGTCCCGTCAGGCGCAAGTTTCAAGAAAAAATATTATTTAATACCCGCCCGATGACCGTATCGCCCGGGCAGATCCCTGGCCTGATAGCCGTCTGATCAAGCTCCTTTAATCCAACGGTCGTCGTGAATTTCGGAGCGGCCTCGACGTCCGACAGATATCGTCCGATGTCTGTCATACGCTGTTGTCATGCGGGGTCCACACGTCGCCCCCAAAATCCATCGGAGCCCCCTCTGACAGATTCCTCGCCGTATAAGAGGTTGCCCGATATCGCGCCACCTGTCCGCCTATGTCAGCGCCCTCGTACCGCCTGTGTCAGCGCCACGACCGCGCGCCTCGCCCACCACTGGTCCACCTGTCCGCCACCTCACCGCCCCCGTGGACCGGTCATGGACCACCACGTCACCCGATGACATCATGCTGACGTCATCCAACCCGGACCCACCTGCTGATGTCATTTAAAAAAGGCGCCAATGACCCGAAAAAGCCATATTTTGTCAAAAATTACGCGTTTTTTGCACTTTTTGCAAAAACGTTGCTGCGCTCTCTACATACGTTTTACGACGAAGAAATCACCAACCTACTCAAAACAACCAGGAGATCGTCAGCGCACCTACCCACCATCTTTTCCGACCCAAGCCATCGATCTACCAGGTATTTGTCCGTGAAAACCTCTCTGAAACCTGGTTTTTATCTATAAATGCTAAAAACACTGTGAACACAGAAAAGTTTAAAAATTCACCAGAGAACTACTCATACCCAGTTCCCTCTTGAAAAATTGACGGTTGAATTTCACTAGCCGAGCCGTTTTAGACTGAATTTTCAATAAAAACCTGCACTTCTTCGTTCGCGCAGTCGTGAACTGGAATCCATAACCTGCACTCAATTACCAAGAAAGGTCTATTAAACACTATAACTTGCCTTCTCAAGGAGCCAAAACAGTATTCCAATTGTTGTGGACTTGCCCTGTTACCTCGCATTTTCAATTTTCTCTTCACTCAGGCAGTGCTCTTCTGGCCCATGAAACAGAAGCTTATTTATCAATCAGAACCCAAACAACCATGGAGACTCCAGTTGCACCAATTTCCCTCAATGTTTCTCCCTTAAATGCCCCTCAGAGAGAGCTGGAGTGGCAGGATTTAGCAGACCTAGACTACCAAATCTCAGAGGACTCCTCATCGAAATGCAAGTTCCACCTTCATCTACTAAATGAGCTTAAGGCCAGACATAAGGATGGAACAGACATACTAGGCATTTGGGATTCCTTCTTCCCAATATTCAGACTCCCTCAGGTCAACTAGTTCCCTGACCTGATTCATCTATGTGCTGTATGCTACGACCCCATGCAAAGGGTTGTGCTTGACCCTACAGGTTCAGTGGTATTCTACAAAACCCCTGAGGCCATTAGAGAGATGCTGCAGTTCAATACCCAGAAGAAATTGGTCCCCTTGTCTCTAAGGGACTTGATCAACCAAGGAGCTAAGATACTAACAGATGCACAAATCTTAAAGCTCAACCAATTGTTCATCACCAACTCTGACACTGTACTGCACCCTCCTATTTTTTATGGTTACCTCAATCAACTGGGTGTAGACCTTGCATACATGATCAGTGCCATTTTGGGGTACAAGTCACTTGAATTCATTGATGAAACTGTTCTAGTAATGATGACTATGTTTTCCCCTGGCAAGAGCCCAATCTGTTATGACTATGCTACATACATTTCAGATTAGATGCATGAGCAGTTCTTGAACCTGTCAAGAGAGAAGGTGTTCAGATACACCTCTTACATCTACCATCTCATTCTTTACTATCAACATGAGAAGTTCTCCTTTGAGATTAAGAGAACAGATGTAGAAGGCAATCCAAGTTCAGTGGTGTACTGGACCTCGGTGTTTCATAATAGCACCTACTCTCCATATACATATTATGAGTTCATAGACCTCTTCATCCATCCAGCCATGTCCTTATTCTTAAGCTCACCTCCTCCAAGACTGACTGATGAGATGCAGAGGATTCTGCAGCTATCCAAGGTATACAGCATAGGGGATTGGTACTTTTACCAACACTATACTGTAATCAGAATATATGGGTGTGAGTTATGCCCATACAGGTTGCCCAAGTATGTGCCTATGAGACTGTTTGCCCTGGAATATTTCAGGCAATTTGGCAATGCTGATATGGTGCACTTTGTAGGCAGGGGCAAGAAGGCATAGCTAAAGGTAAAAAATCAGTTGGGCCACCTTGTCTTAAACAAAAGGGAAGGCTGGAAATAAGCTGATAGGAAACTAGAATGCCTTGGCCTAAAATACAGCTTCCTTTGGAAGCCCTATGACCCTAATATGACCATATCCTTGAGAAGGCTAAAATTCAAGCTCTCCAGCTATGAACATGTGAGCTTTCCCCACATTGAAAGATTTGCCAACCAACCTAAATGGAGAAGGAACATACTGGAGGAACCACTCACTCAAGAAGAATTGAATGAAAGAGCTAGAAGACATCTATTGAAAATGGCTGAATTGGAATCTCCTTCACACGTACTTACTCTGCCAAAGCCTCAAGCAGGAGCAGGGGCCTCATCATCTGCAGCACATCAAGAGGAAGTACAAACCACAGGCCAGGCTCAGAGCAAAGGCAAGGAGAAGGATATGGAAGAGACACAAGCACAACAGGGTCAAGTGCAGCCACCCCAATAGGAACAGCAGCAAAAGGACCAACAGGTGCAGGGGGAACAAACAGCAGAGGCCCCAATGGCCACCTAGCAGCAGCCAGCACAGATGGCACCCCCAAGGCAAGACTCAAGAATCGACTCATCTGTCCTCCAAACCCCTCAAAGGGAGGACGTGAGCAGGAAAAGAGATAGGGAAACCCCCCTAATTGCATCACCAGAGAAGAGGCAAAGACTGAATCCCTTCTCTGAAGAAGAGATGACAATGGGGCAAACTTCAGGAACCGGCCTGCCCAGCATGGAGACCTCAGTTAGCTCTTTACAACAAGAGCAAGACAGGGCAGCAGTAGGAGAGGTGAGCTCCTCAGGATAGAGGAGGGGAGGAGAAAAAAGCATTAAGCAGCAATTTAAGGATATAAAGAGAAGAAATGAACCACTGAAGCTGCAACTTTACAATCACCTACTGAATATGGCTCCTACCAACCAGCAAAGGCTCATGTCTGTGTTTGATGCACATGAAGGGAAAATGATCATGATCCACTTTACACCAATAGTGCAGCAACCACAATCAGTTGCAGATTACATCAGGACCAATCTGGAGGTCTTGTCAAAAGACATCCACCCAATGGATCAAATAGAGCTGCATAAACAGACGGGTGAGATGGTCTATGCCACATTGGCAGACAAGACCCTGGTAAACTACAGGATGCAGAATAGCCTGAATAATACTGCTGCACAGCTTGAGTTGGAAAGGGATTCCTCTCAAGCTAAGGACAATAGGATCAAAGCTCTAGAAGAAATTATAATAGAGTTTGGGCATGATCCTAAAGATGTGAAGGCTGTGCAAGAAGTCCTCAAGCTAAGGGATGCTGATATGGCAGCGTTAAAAAAGAGGTTAAAAATCCCAGCAACTCTTCACCCACAAACAGAAGAGGTTGCCCAGCAAAGGAAGGAAAAGGATGCAGCTGCTCTACTAATGACACTGTACAAAGAGCTCATCCAAACTCAGGAAAAGCTGCAGGAATCAGAGGCCACCTTACAGGCAGCATTACAACAAAAGGAGGCAGGGCAAACCTCACAGCTGCCTCCAAAAACAATAAATCTTGAGGAAATCCCTCAAGCCTCCGCCCCTCCCAGCCAACAGGTACAGCAGGCAGAACCATCCACCTCAGCACCAACAACAGAGCAGGCTGAAAGCATAGACATGCAGAAGCTGAGGAACAAAATTCTGGTCTTGGAGTCCCAGATGTCTGAGCTGAATCAAGCCAAGGACAGTCTGGCAAAAATCAATGAAAAATATGACAAATCCAAGCAGAATGTGGCAGAAAGAGAGAGGGAGGTAAAGGCCCTAAAGAAAAGGATAACTGATCTGGAGAAAGAGCTCACATTAGACAAAGTCACATCTGAGCTCAAGAGGGTCATATGGGGCCGTATTGGCCAATCTATCACAGATCAGTGGGAATACATTGAGGCCATCCATGAGCAAATAACGCTCATTGGGAAAGCACATAGAGAGATACAACGAGCAAGGGCATCTCTAGGCAGTATGCCTGAGATTGCCAGTAAAATTATTAATGTGCTGAACTACAGAATAAGTTCCCAGCTCATTAAAATGGGAATTGGAAACAGGACAAAGACCATCTCACTAATCAAAAGGGTCCTGACATTGAGAAACTTGATCCAGACCCTGGAACGAAGGGTCCAAGACATGCAAGCAGACATCAACAAGTTTCAGAACAGGTTTTTGGCATTACAAAACAGAGGTCTGCCCAGCCTCCTGGATCCATCAGGAAAGTTACTCTCACATGAGAAATATGCTAAGAGAGTAAACACTTTTGCAGGAAGTCAGATCTCAGAGGCAGCCAGTTCATCAGATGAGACAGGACCAATAACAGGCTAGACCCTCTTCAACAGGGTAGAAAACCTATTTTTTATTATGAATGAGATCACACATTTGTTTGATGAGCCTCCTCATTTTTACAAATATACAGAGGTCGATGAGACCATGGTGTCAATTTTGAAGCATCAGTTGCCTGCACCAGATGTGTGGGAAGAACTGATACGATTACTGTTAAATCAAAGTTAGTAATTGTGATTTTGCTTTTTGAAAAATATTTAAAATCTTCATATACAGGAAGATAAAGATACACCAGCAGGTATGCAGAAAGAGGCTGAGCCAACTCAGCACAAGTATTCGGCCACCACAGCAGCATCAGCAGTCACAGGTGACGGGGCCGAGAAAGCTACAGAAAGATACAGCTGCACAGACACGTCATCCAACAGCTACACCAAAGCGCTCAACCGACTCCGTGAGCTCCAAAGGTCAAAATTGTTCTGACAGGAGTTAAGAGCCTTTAAAAGTGCATTAAAGATTGTAATAACTTTTCATCTGCAATCTCTGTACGAGTTAATGAAGATATCTTCCCTCTCAGATGACTCAATGCATGAGATATTTTGTAATAGACTTCTATATATTCCCCCTCGCATTCGTTAGCAGGGGTTGGACATTGGATGTAAGAAATATTTTGATATCTATTCTGCTCCTCTTCTATTGTAAATCTTCAGAGAATTAATACAAAGGAATGATGGAATTTCCAAAGCTCTGTGTCTCTTGATGTCTTGCTGGTGTATGGCTGAATGTTGCAGGATTCCTGCGTATCTCATGGCTCAATAAGTTTTCTTGTTCCTCTTTGTTATATGTTTGTTATCTTTCATATATCATTCATGTTTCTCATGTTTTGGATATCTAATAGCAAGGAAAAAGAATAGTCTCAGGATTTAATCACAAATTACCCTGAACTCAATCTAAGCTATTATAAATGTTTTCTTCAATTATGGTAATGAAAGTGTAATTCTTAATTGCTATCTTTCACACTATATCATCACAGTGATCTATTGTTTCAGGAATTTCAAGTTTTGCTCCTGAGGAATGTCCCTCTCAATCCCAGCTTAGTAAAAAAATTCTTAACTGCTTTTTCACTGGTGTTCACACTTCATTAATCGCCGCCATTTACAGTTTGTTTCATGAAATATATAAAAGGCCCTAGTCAATTCCAGCTTCACTAAGTCAGGATCTCAAGAACCAACAGCTACAGACTTCCATTGCCCAATGGATTAGTTACCCGCAGAGAACATTTCAAAACTATCAGAAAATTCATGCCTTGCCCAACCAAACACAAAACAAACAAACCTTTACCTCACTAGCACTAAAAACTCCATAGAACAGAGGACAACTTACAGAGAGAGCCCTTCTGATTACAGCCTGGGCTAGAAGCTGTAGCTCCAAAAGATTGGTTTTAGTGTTACCCCAGCCGTATTCCCTTGGGAGTCATAGGGAACAACCTGGGTGTTAACATAAATGGCGACTCCACTGGGGACCTCTTCAGGATTGAGAAAATACAGTATCTCTGCTGAAACTACACTTGAAATATGAATATCAGCCAAGAAGCCTTAGAAGCTGCCTCCATATCAAACATTTACAGCCTCAAGGAAGAGTTGATTCAGGTAACCTTTATAACTCAGTTAGAGACACATACAACCTTTCAAACACCTGTCCAGTCCTTGCTATACAAATCTCTTTCAAAAAAACTTGAAGGGACTAGCTCAGAAGCTGGCTCCCAAGAAGAACCTTCGATACACTAGGGCTAATCCTGACCCAAACCCTCCTACTATCTTTGAAAATCCTAATACAATCTCCAAAATCATTAAGAAGCAGCAAGGGCCAGATAACCTTGCTGACCTTAGTCCAGAGACATTTCACCCCAACCCCATCTCCACTCCAATCAAAGTACTTTTCCGTTCCACCCCTAATTCCCCTAGTTCCCCATCCACATCTAAAAGCCCTCCACCCACCTCCTCATCCCCCACACATACTCCCCTGACTAGTACTCTAGGATCTGCTATACCTGTTACCCATGTGGTACCCGTGGTTCCTCTTGTCCCAGTTGTCTTTGGTAATCAACCAAACCCTGTGAATATGGCCATGAGATATGCACCTCTGCAATTATCTGCTAACCCTGCAGCTCTACCTCAGGATTATCAAGCCAAAATCTCATATTTTGCCTCCACTGGCCCTTACACTGCTATTCAGCATGCTAAGAGAATGCAGGATCATTTTGAAAACTATGAAATAGATGATGAGACTGTGAGGATGAGAATCTTTGTCCAAATCTTAACAGGTGATGTTCGAACTTGGTTCATATCACTTCCTGCAAATACCATCACAACCCCTAATGAGCTCTACCAATCCTTCACAAACAGATGGGAGGAAAAGAAAGATCCCCTTCATATACTTGGCGAATATGACATGATTAAGAGAGGTCCCCAAGAAACAGTTCTGGAGTACTGTGCCAGGTTTAATAATGTATATAATGCAATACCCCAAAACCCAAGACCTCCCCCTGATTTGGCCTTATACAAATTCCTGTGGATTGACCCTGATATGGCTTACCAATTAAAAGAAAGAGCCAAACACCTGAAAAGCTCAAAAGTTGCTGTCACAGTGAGGCAAACCTGATTGATAAGAGAACATGGATAGAATAAAAAGAGAGTTGCCTTTAAAGAAGAAACCCTCAGCCTTTGACAGAAAATTAATGCAAATAATTTCTGGTATGAAGAGGTTGGGTGACAGGGTAGAATCTGTGGAGAGGAAGTCTTCATGGGAAGCACCACCAAACAACTCCAACAGGAATCCAAACTTTAGGAGGAATCAAAACCCTAATGTGGGTAAGGCGAATAATGATCCAGAAATAAGACCTCCATTTCAAGAAAACTATGCTGAAACATCCACATCAGAGGAGCAAGTGGATGATACCCATATCCACCTAATGGATCTTGATGATGAGCACCAAGTCTTCCTAAGTCAAGAAGATCATGAAGAAGAAGATAGTAAGAAGTTCCAAACAAAGTCAGGTGAATCATTTGATTTCAAACAACTCTATGACACCGTTGTCTATGAAGTCCATAAACAGTACAAAATAAGAAGTAGGACTGTAAACATAACACAACCTGAAAAAACCAAGGATAGACTGCAGCCCAAGATTGCCATAGTAACAGAACCAATGAATACAACTGATTCACTCACAAAGGAAGTAACTATTGAAGAAGTTACTGAACAAATACAAAATCAACCAGCTACATCATCTATACATCCCAATCCAAGCAAAAGGCCTCAAGAGGTGAATGAAAAACATAAGCCCCAAGATCAAGAAGAAACTTTGCCAAATAAAGAAAAGGTGGTCACCCACAACACTAAGGCCCAGTTTGAAAAACCCTTTGACTTGGAAGCCGAAATTGGAAAACTAAAAATAGCCATTCCTCTTGCAGAGCTAGCCAAGAATGACATCTATAAACAACAAATTGAGAAGTCCCTCCAACTCACTCAAAGCAAAGATAATGTAAATGTGTTGGATGACACCCCTGAATTGTTGTTTGGTCCAGAGGTTGATGGGAAAACAACAGGCACAGGCATATTACCATTTTATGTTAGCTTGCATATCCATGACAAGATATTACACAATGCAATGTTTGACTCAGGGACCTCTCATAACCTAATGCCAAAATCTGTCATGGAAAGGCTGAATCTAGATATCACTAGGCCATACAAGGACCTGTTCTCATTTGATTCCAGCCAAGTTAAATGTCTAGGCCTAAGAAAAGACTTATGTGTATCCCTGGTCCAATGCCCAAATAAAATAATCTTGATGGATGTTGTTGTTGCTGATATCCCACCCAAGTATGGGATGTTATTATCAAGATCATGGGGGGCTAAACTTCAAGGGTCCCTTCAATTGGACATGTCATATGCTACAATTACAGTCTTT
>APFE031136703.1:0-11404 GCA_000404065.3 Pinus taeda | reverse complement strand
ATTAAATTAGTGATATGTTCTTGTGTCGTTATATGCATTAAGAACCACCAATTTGAAAACATGCTAATATATTCTGTAATTGGTCCTTCATTTGATTTTTCACAAATTACACTTGGACAATAACACATCATAATATAATAAAATTGCAATGTAGAACAAAACATTTCTACAACATAAAAAAGCACCAAAAAGGACTCATGCAAAACTAATGCCTTCTATTTAATCTATGCAAATCCACATTAAAGTAACATTGTTGTGAAAATTCCAATGGCATCATCATATTTTTTCTAACAGATCCTAATCCTACCTCCATAACCTGCCTCGTGACCTATTTTGAGTTATGGAAAATAGTCTTTGGTTTGTAGGGTCTGGCATTGCCAGACATCGATTTCCATGGGAATTCCCTCTGGACTTAAAACATATATTTGCAAATTATTACCTTTCTCCATTCAGTTTGACCCTTTGTCTTTATATCCAATGACAGATACGTTGCTTCATGGTTCGATTTCGAGCTTGGCTTCGTATTTGACATTTCTGAAGGCACAACGTGGCCTTCTCTCGCACGGATCCACAATCAACCCCAAAATTAGCGACAATTTCGAGGCTTTGATGTCAATAAGTTGTTTTCCAGCATCCTTTATCATTAGTTGCAACATATGGGACTGCATGTGTTTCTGGACGTGGGCAAATTTGAGTTGGAGAATTACTTTCCAAACAAAATGCATAACCCCATTTGCTTTCATTATGTTTGCAAGGGTCAAGCACTAATTTACGAGTCGTTGATGCAAGAGCATCCAAACTCCAAGTCAAATACATTTGACTAGACCTAGAGGTCTTCGATTTATGAAGGGAGTTGGTTCCCTAATGGTTAATTATTTGTAATTTTATATGTTTCTAGGGAATTCTATAAGGACTATAATTTTCTTTTCTTCTGTTTAAGGTGCATTTGAATATGTGATCAAAAGACCATCAAATCTCCAAATTAACATTTGTAGCAGCGGGTTTCAATAAACCAGCATTCATGGTCGGCCCAAATGACCCTTGCGCAGTCGCAAGATCGAGAATCCTTCCATGCTTCCCATTATTATTTCTCTTCCCATCTGGAAAATCCAATCCAGTACTCAAATACACATATTTCTCTCGTTTCTTCAAAGAAATTTGTGATGAGGCAGTCATCTCTGCAAAATGCTACAACAAAGAACTTTTGCTACTAAACACAATGCATACAATAGCGAGCATGCGTATCAATGTTAATAAAAACAATATTAGTTATATATCACATCTCACGTCTAGATATGAGATGCCATACCCAATATATGTTGACGACAACAACCTCTTAAATCCGACCTCAAATTAATTTAAAACAGAACGACTACAACTCTCGATCTAATTCTTAGAACAAAGATCTGACCCGGATCAATAAGCTTCAACTGTGACAAATGAGAGTTGTTTCATTGCTATCTGTATTTCCCCCACAAGGCTATATGCATCCCTCACTTTGCAAATTCCAAAGCGCAGAAGGAAGTCAAAAAGTGGTTAAATCGTCGAAGCCTCCTAAACAGACCTTTCAGATTTAGCATCCATAAATATTCTAAATAAAATAGATTTTCCACTTATGATCAAGTCCAGCCGATCATATTATATGCTTTTCCCTTGGCCAATGTGATCCATAAAAATATTTATGTGCTTCTTAATCCATGCGAACACTGCGTCCTGATTTCTTGATCCCATATTTTCCCAGCTCTACCACATCGATTTTAGTGAGCCATCTTTTTCCAGATTGACCATGTATACAAATCAATGAATCAAACTTAGATAGAATGGATCCTCATAAAATTGTACGCAGGTCCACAAGCTCTTCCAGACAACCATGCAGCTTTCACATAGAAAACACACACACAACAATATTGCAACAGAAAAGAAACACTCACACACTATTAAATCTATGTACTTGCACACACTTTACCCTAAATTAATTAT
This sequence comes from Pinus taeda, assembly GCA_000404065.3. NCBI lineage: Eukaryota > Viridiplantae > Streptophyta > Pinopsida > Pinales > Pinaceae > Pinus > Pinus taeda. Next base: position 9,424 of record APFE031136703.1, on the reverse strand, counting down.
TTATATTGGATTAACTATCAAAATTTCCACATCTTCCTCGCTCTCCCTTAGGGATTCAAGCCAGATCTAGCTCTCATACCCAGTTAGAAATTTGAAGAAAATGAGAGAGATTGATTGCACACGACAAATCACACTTGATAATTTTATTGATCACTATAGGTACAAATATATAGGACATAAATTAATGACTTCGACACATCTAGATCATGATTATGACTCATACATTGGAAACATCACCTTCTAGTTTGACTCCTCGTAACTTCTAATAACAACTACACATGACATGGAAGCATTACTTCAAGAACAATTTTCAAAGATAGCTTGGAGCCAAAATTCATCAATTATATATTAAAACTCAAACCATTTAATGCATAGGGAAGTTATTAATTAAAATACTAGAGTATCTAGAATTAAATTTAACTTAGTTTAGTTAAACGTTCATTCCATTATCAAATTATCTCTTTTTGGTAAACTCAACAATTACATATTAAAAGGAATACCATATTAAACATAGCAAAAGTATTATCTAAAATATTATATTATCTAGAATCAAATTTAATGAATCTTATTTAAATTTTAATTCTATAATCAAATCAATTCAAGGAAAAACTTGCAATTTCCATCTATAAAATCACAAATTTATTTATGGTTATTGTCAAAGTGTGAAACCCAAAGTTCAATTATTACATGCACATTAATAAACCTCATAATCTCTTTCATATCGAATAATTTCAAACGGAAAAGGGTTCCGGTTTACAATTGAAGCGGCTCTAAAACCAGGAAGCAGGAAGAACGTGGATCTCAACAAGCTACTACGATGGCAACATCAAGCTTCAATTGCCGCAGGACGCTCGCACCTCTTGCAGAGTGGCTGATGGCTCGAATCCTCCGGAGATCTACGAGTCTACCCTTACCTTTGAGCACAAAGAACTACAAGAGGTAGGAAAATATTGCATCAGATCCACGAGAGATGGTGATGGTATGCAGAGACGGCCATCTGAGCGGTCTGACAAGCAAAAGGTGAGCGAAAAATCGTGCGCATATGAAAGAAATGGTAAGGGTTTATACAGCCATTGTTTTTTCAGCGTATCAGTCATAAGATCAAGGGATTTTCGGCACTCAGAATGCTAGATATGGCATCCGTAGTGCTAGATCTGGCAGCCCAGCACGGGATGAGGCAGTATTGCCTTACATGCACATTATTCATAAACCTTACTTACGATACGCTGCACTTGTCTGGCATTTCCAATCTGGGAGGTGGAGAAGGGTTGTTGAGATCATTGAAAATGGAACAATGGCATTGGCAGTCGCTGTAGCGCTGGGCCAGAATGACCCCACACCAAATTTGCTAAAAGAGACACTAGAGCCCACCCTCTATTATGCAGCATGTCCCGCCATCAGATCCGGAGAGGATTCAGTCTCCCCACCCTGTTGGACCTAGTCCCAGGTTACCCCACCCACGCTGGAGGACACGCCCAGATCTGGATCGGGTGCTGCATACAACCAGACCACATCTAAGGTTGACCACGTAACCGATGGAGCAGAGCAGACTGATGCAGCACGTAAAGGAAACAACCCAAAAAAATAGAGAGCCGCGACGATTGTGCCGGAACAGGTAAACACCCCAACATTGGATCCTGAAGCAGCTACTCTTGAACTACTCGAAGGCAAACAGAGTACCCTCTTTATCAAATCTATGGAAGGGAACACAGTGTGCATTAAGATAGGGAGATGGGAGAAGATAAAAACACTCAAACAGAGGATACAAGACAGGACGGGTATCCCACCTTGCAAACAACTCCTGACATACACAGGAAAAGTATTGTAGGAGGAGCGCAAACTAAAATACTATGACATACTCAATGACTCAACCATTTGCCTTAGCACAAGACTCCGCAGCGGCTACTCCGGCACAAGCACAAAAGGACCTGTTTCCTTCAAAGATGCAGTAAAAGGGAAGATGGAACCTCAAGTGCAAACAGAACAGCAAGCTACAACCCCTGATGCCTACAACGTCGAGCAGACAACTCAAAATCCTGCATTAACAATTGTTGTACTTGTGGTAAATGAAATACAGGCTGATTATTTATCTAAAGCAGTGATATGCAGGTTTAATGGTTTTTGGCCCAAACTGTAAGCCTTCGTCAATGGATTTACTCCATATGGATAGAAAATTGTGATATCCACCTCTGTTCAAAAGGATCTTTTATTGTCAAATTCGACACAGTAAATGACAGGGAATATGCATTGAACGAGGGACCATTGTTCTGGGGTAATGATGGCCCCTTTATGACATCTTGATTCCCAGAATTTGACCCAAACACCATGGTGGTTTCCAAAATTCCTGTGTGGGTAAAGTTATATAACCTACCTCTACACTTTTAGCACATCAAAGTATTAGAAGGCATTGGCAATGCATTGGGGAAATTCTTAAAAGTAGAGAGTGAGCGCCTTTCCAAGGATATCTACACATTTTCCAAGATCTGTGTGGAGGTAAATCTCAGTCAAGGATTACCTGACCACATTCTCTTACTCCACAACGAAAAGAAATGGGCCCAACCACTTCATTATGAAAACACTGCCTTCAAATGCCACATATGTCGTCAAACTGATCATCTACAAAATGCGTGCCCACAAAACAAAAAAGACAGGAAAAAAAGACAGCCACCAAAGCCGAAAGGATGGCAGTTTTCAACCACATGGGCAGAAGACATAGAAGAAGAAAAAAACACAAAAACCACCAACATATTTCAAGAAGCAGAATATCCAGGAAATAATCCATAAATCAAAGAAAAAATCATTCCACACAATCCACAGAACGATGAAAATCAGATTGAATATGTTATAGTTCCAAAGACAACCAATCCACAACAGCAAAGTGAGAAACGCACCCCAGTACAAGAAGTTGGAGGGAGCAGGCGAGCACACTCCGCAGAAAGCTCAGATTCTGAAAAAACAAATCTTGGTTGCCACAAATGAAGCACAAATGCCTATTGTCACAGCCATGCTGCAAGTTGATTTGTCCAAGTTTTTCCACTTTGAAAGCATCAATATGGATGATAAATAATATAATGATCCTATCGATCTTAAATAACTTTAGCCTAGGTAAAAACGAAATAGTGTTGGAGTGCACCAATGTCTTACACATTTGTATTTAAAAGAAGATATTCCATGGCTAAGTTATTTTAACACATTTAATATAATGTATATATTTAATGTAAAACATTGGATCTAAAATTGATTATAAACTCGATTATATATATATGTGTGTGTGTGTGTGTGTGTGTGTATAAAAAGGAACAAGGGGAATCTGAGGAATTCAAATCACTAGAGGTTTCTCATCAAACCATCTCTTTTTTGTTTATAGCATAATTAATTTTGGGAATGGGACTTCAAATGAGTTAAATTCATATGAGAAAGCACTCTAACTATTTGTAACAACTACATGAATTGTGAATAATATCTTATTGTCCATCTCCCTTAACTAGGCAACCCTTTGGTACAATGATGGACATACCCTATCTAATAAGAATCAGATGTATCTCTTCAGTACTAGATACCAAAGGAACTCATCCTAAAACCAATCGTGGAATCAAAAGATGTGTTATAAATCTATGTTAGAAGAGAAGCACAAAAGAAAACTCCCATTATATTTAAGTAGTAAAGACTAGCAAAACCAAAAGGATGATAGTGGATGGTGTCTCAAACTCCTATATTAGTCAAGGCATGTGAACCAAGGAAACTATGGATACTCATGTACGGTTAGAGTGGGGAAATACATAGATTAAAAATTGCTTGAACCACGTATTAGGAACAAAATTATATGACATTAAAATAACTCTTTGTTTTGGAAGTCAATAAATCTAGCAAAGAAAAGGAATGTAGAATAGACTTGAGTCTTGAGAAATTATATATTGGCAGTTGAGTTGATTAATAAGGGTTCCTAGAACCATAACGTTTTCCTTGGGATTCATGATATCCATGTAGTGTAGAGTCTCAAGGCCTCTTCCTCTAGAGCCACTTTCAAGCATTTTTATTGAGAAAACAACTCCATCAATGACTTGGCTAAATTGTCTATAGAATCACAAGAAGGATTTCTATCTTGACAAAGCATCAAGGCGGAGGCCTTTCTCCTCCCTAACAAGCATATCAAAATATATAGTTATTTTCCTCATTTTCTCCCTATGTAGGATCATATCAATAATAATCCTTCAAATGATGTTTTATATGACATAAATTAAAAATGTTGATGGGTAAATTCTTGGGCCATTAGAGGCCTTCCTTGTAATCATGATCATAAAAAAAAAATTCCTTTTATGGTTCATCAAATATTAGTGATAAGCCCTTTTTAATTTAGCTCATAATAGTATGGACATTCATCTCTTGAAATACAAAATATATTATTCATTATTTCAATAAATTCAGCACCACCACTCCATCATACTGATGAAGATATAGATTATGATGAAATCCATGTTGAATAATGTATGCAAATTGGTAAATGCACATAATTATTATAACTAAAATATCACTTTATATATGAACAATACATAAACAATGAAATTGTTTCGAAATGTCACTTCAAAAATAGAGGCCAGGTAGGTTTACAATTAAGATTTTTACTTGAGAGTGTCTTCCTAACAAATTAAATTATTCTCAAATTATGCGTGTAAATAAAAAGGTATTCTACACAAATATTCCAATGAAAATTTGATACAGGAGAAAAGAGACTATTGTTCATAATATTAGACATAGTACATAATGATACGGAAATACATCATGTCTACTTTTATATATCTACAAAATAATATTAATAAAAATAAAAAGGATGAAAGGGGGTATACAGATGAGACCATATCCACTTCCTATGACCACCAAAAGGGCTAGTATCTTTCATCGACATATTTCATTTGACCAAGACTTAGTTCCACCACCTAAATCGAAAGGCAGATGTCGAGGTAGCCTAATGAGAAAAAAATTACTTACACATAATAGTCCATGGAATAAACAAAGTTATGATCCTCAAAAAATGCCAAAACCTTTTGAATGCAAGGCAAACCAAACCCAAGAGAACCAATCACCAATTAAATCAAAATTCCAATGAACTCTATCCTAAAGCACCCATGAGAAATGGTCATTGAGAAACATGACACACCTATTAATATATTTACACTCTGAGAAGTTGTGCTTCGCTATCTTATTTTAGTAAATGATAAGGATAGAGGCCGTCAAAAACCCCCTTCTACGCCAACTTGGCCTTGGACAAAACCCCCTAATAAACCATTAACAATGCAATAAATCTCGGGGGAGGTTGCAGCGAGAGGGGTTATTCTCTGCCCTGATCGAAAAGTTTAGAAAAAGTTCACCATGGGCATAGGAGTAACTACAAATAATCAGGCAGAAGAACTTGGCTTATGGAAAGGTTTGAGACTGTCATTAGTCGAAGGGGTTTCCCATTTATCATTTTTTTTGTGATTCCCTTGTTACCATCAATAAATGTATTGATTTTTGTAAAAGAAAGGATCATGATCTATGTCCAACCATGCAAATAATAATCTTATTAATGGATAAGTTTGAAGATTAATATCGTAATTTATTCTTCTAGACATCTGTTACATGGAGGGAGGCTCATAGATAAGTTGGATACCTCATTCTCCAGGTGGATAATTATAGTGAAGCATGACAGGATCATGGATATTTGGGATTGTGTCAGCTGAGATTTAATGTCGAGAGGTAGCGAAGGTATTGTGCTTACTGAGTTCGAGGAGGATTGCCTTCGGTTGATTGTGTGGGAATTTTTCTTGGAGAAAGAAGCAATGGAAAGGAATTTGATTGCATGGAGGGACTTAATGAAGAGAATTGAATCTAAAGCGACCTTTAGAACCATCAACTTGGAGTTTATCTTAGCTATAAGGAGATGGCATTTTGGATTGCAGCACACCCTTTCCGTGATAAGGATATGGTTGCTCTGCCTCGAAATGGAGCTAGAGACACTCCTAAGAATCCATTTGGAGCATTCAGGAACGAAGTGGAAGAAATGATATCATGGATAGGAGGGAAAATCATATCCAAAGCTAAGTCTCATTTTTCACTCATGGTAGGTCAGCTACAAAATTTGAGGGAACAAAAATTTTCCAGGCAGCATCGAAGGTCATCATGACGAAGATTGAGAATCTTGATTGCAAGGTAGAGAGCTCAAAATAAAAAGTAGAAATCACAGTTGTCTTGGTCCTAAAGGAGGCATTTGGCTTAGGGGAGGGAGGCGACAATCAACAATATAGGGGCATTCAGGGTGCTCCTTCTCTGGAGATCATTACTCAAATGGAAATTCAACAAGTGGGTATGCAGCGGGAGCTAGAGGAAGTGGGTCAGTCAGCGGAAACCAAGGTAACAGAAATGGAAGAAGTTTTACAACATGTGCCAAATGATGTTGATTAGTCGATATATATATATATATATATGTTATGCAAGTATGTATAGCTTAATGGGGTTTTTTGGTGAATCTATAAGGATAATGTAGTAGAAAAGTTGGGAAAGAAAACTCTGAAAACCTTCTACCTCTGGTCAGAGCTATTTTGCAGGGATATAGATCTGATGTTGCTTTTGAATGTATTGGTTCTGACCAGAATGCAATTTATTTAATGGAAATATAACTTTTTCTTTAAATCAAAACAATGCAATAATTATCATCTTATAAGAAAATCGATAATAAAAAAATCTATGCAACCAATGAATCGATATATTCATCAAATCCTAGGATATCCAATGAGCATTTAGAACCAAGGATAACAAACACCCTCCTTGCGACATCGAAAATAGACAATTAGAGGTACACTAATGAAGCAACTGCCTGAAACACCAACTTGAATCTTTCTAAAACAACATGGGAATTTTAACTTTCAACTTATAGAGCTCAACCTCTAAGACTTTTGCTAGCAGGGACTCGGTGATGTAGTTCCTCAAAGGTTGGGGTAAGACGCTATATGGGAAGTGAAGAAAGGATTTACTACAATTATTTTGTCAATGACATCAAATCAACTTAACATTAAGGTACTTCATATATTTGTACGTTTTCCACGAACTTGTCAAAAACAAGGATGGACTTTGTACATTTGTAATCTTCTCCTTGTTTACCATCATCGTAATCTAGCCTGGAAATTGTGGCAAATTTGCAATTTTGCTAAAGAAGAAATTTGTCTTTCCTATTGTTGAAGTGGATACAATTCCCTAAATTCCCTTTAGCAATGTTATCATATAATATTTGTAATAATTTGAAATGAATTATTATATTTTTGGTAAAATTTGAAGTCAAAAATCTCAATTTACATTATGGTTATCTTCAACCCATCAAAAGGACCAAATTCCAACACATAGAGACTTCTCCACTTATCAAATAATTTGAATACCATATTCTTCCAGATTCTATTTTTCTATTTATGCAAAGTGGGTTTCCATAATTTCATAAACCTTTTGATATGAAAATTTTTCTTTTGTACCACGCTAAATAAATTGAAATGAAAATAACCTTCTAGAAACCACAAACTATAAAATATATTAAATTAACCATATAGTGTATTATATATATGTTTCTATTATATGATAGTCAAAGGTGCCAGCTATTAAAAATGACTACATATGAAAGTTTTACTTGAGATACATTGTTGAAATTTTTTTTTGTCAAGTCTTATTCCGTAATATATGAAAATTATTGGGAATATGATAGTCAAAGGTGTCAGCTATTAAAAATGATTACATATGAAAGTTTTACTTGAGATACATTGTTGAAATTTTTTTTGTCAAAGTCTTATTCCGTAATATATGAAAATTATTGGGAATCACGCTTCTCTCTTTAACCAATATTATAGGTTATATTAAATTATTTGACAATATTTATATTTTAATTTTAACTAACTTCATTCTTCTAGAAAATAGTTATCCGGCTTATGATAATCCCAAACAAAGAAAAATAACTTCCAAAAATAGCTGGGAGCCCAAATACGTCATTGTTCCAATTTTAAATAGCCAAATCTGTCACTATTAAAAAACAACATTTCAAATATCTACTCTTATGTAGTTGAAAATTTTATTCATGGCCATTCAAATGCCAAGTGTCAAATATGTATAAGTTTATATTTTAACCAGCGGTAAAATATTCTATTGTGTATTTTTTTTGTAAATTGGACTAACTCCAATTTTCTTTTAAGAAATAACTATCCCACCGATAATAATTCCAAACAAAGAAAAAGAGGGCCAAATGATAATAATAGTTCCAAATAAAGAAAAAGAGGAGCCAAAATTCATTGATGATTCAAAAGCAACCGGTCAAATATCTATTTCTTGAGATTTGCATTCATCGTCATTCAAAATCCGAGTGTCAAATAAATCTCTATTTTCTTATTTTAGACAACTGTAAAATTTTGACTGTATTCAAAATCGAAAGGTAACATTCTTGGTCATGTATCAGCGATTCCCCAGTCTTCCTTTCCCAAAGCAAAGTGGTCACCACAGTCTCTCAGTAAAACCTATCGTGGAGAGTGTGTTCAATCCACATTCTTTCGTTTTTGTTTCAACTGTGAACAACATAACCATGGGGTTTTAATATTCAAACATCCCACTTATTAGGTGTGCAATTTCATTGTTATTGGCTATCTTTATGTTAATCCCTCGATCATTATGTTGTGATAGCTGCCTCTACAGATCCAAACTCGTCTACCACAGCCAGCCTCCATTGCCTGAAATCATCAATGGTATGTATGTATACCGAATCTCAGCCACGTTGGTATTTGTATTCGGTTTTGAGAATGAATAGAATATTTGGATTACATGCAGTTATGGTGGTCACACCAGTGTGGTTTCTTTATAAAATGGATAGAATATAAATATGGAGCGGGTATGGTTTTATTTTAATAATTTGGGATGGAAAATTTCATTGTGAATTTTGTTTTAACCTTTCAAATTATGAATCTTGTTTTATTTTTTATAATGCGCTTCTGAGGGCAAGGGGGCTGATAAAATCAGAATAGATGCCGGGAAAGGTGATGGCTTTCTAGGGAAGGATACTTAGCGATACAATGGCTATCAAACTCGAAAGTGTGCTACCTCTGCTTTTATCGCCTATGACGGTGGTGGTAGTGATGGTGCAAGGTCAGGGAGGGATGCTACAGGGAAGGATGCTAGGCTAAGTGATAGCTCTGCTACTGGTGAATCTTAAAATTTAAAATGGTTGCTCCCTTACTTAAAGTTACAAAATCTCATCACGACCTGACCTGTGTTTGTTTGTAGATGCGTCATGTCAGTATGGACCGTATGCAACAAATCTCATGAACAGTGGAAAGCAGTCAGTGGCCACTGCAAGTACCAAAATATATAGGGACGGAAAAGGATGCGGTGAATGCTATCAGGTGTGTTATGGAATTGGTTTTAT